>JAMXBD010002991.1:0-147918 GCA_024138025.1 Combretum micranthum
GCCGTATTCTATGTAGAAAGAGTTATGCCGTATTCTATGGGAAAGTTGGCAATTTAACTTCTACTTACTTTTTTCCTATTATCTACTCTAACAAAACATTAAAGATTAGCTAGCTAGATTCTAAACTGAGTCTAAGACTGACAAGGCTCACAAAACACAAAAATTTTAAGAAAATCAATTCACAAAGTGCTTGATCATGCTTCACCTTAGGTTTATCCATAACTCAGAGAATCTCAATAATTTTGTAGTGATTTCTTGAATTGCAAATTCTCAAAAACATGTCAAAGCCTCTCTCAAGATCATCAACCTCTAATCTTAATTTTAGCAATTCGAAAGTCTTCCTAACCATTAGCAATTTTGAACTGCATTAAGAGCCAGAATACAAGATTAACTAATCAAGTTGCAGAAGGATTTTACCACTTTATCTCTAATTGTTATGAGCAATCCTCATCAATAGCTTAGATCTATTCATTAAAATTATTTCTTAATCTATTTTAACAAAATCAAATATGAATTTATGTTGTGCACTATACAAATTCAAGTTCTATCAAGCTTAAGCTATTGAATTCAATAAATCAACAATAGTTTAATTAAAGCATAATGGAGTTACATGACTTCAACCTAAGGATCTGTAAAACCTAAGCTAATTCAATTATTCCTTCATGGATTACACAACGCCAATGGCTGCCATCTCTGTGGATTTACAGTTATGAACTTTCATAGTAGTTTTATTCATCGAGGATTATATATATATATATATATATGTATGTATGTATGTATGTATGTATGTATCTTGAAGGAATTGTGGAGATAGTTAAGAACTCTGGGGGAATTGTGATAAAGGTTTCATTGAAGTGCGAACGAGATAACATGTGTGTTGTATTCAAATAGCTCATGGAAATTAGGGTTAGGGTTTATATTATAGTTGAATGAAATTGATTTGTATATATTGATAAACAGGAATACTTGTAAGATTAGGGTTCCTACTCTGTTAGTAATACTGTTAAGGAGTTTTGGATTGAAAGCAAATCCAGGTACGACAATTCCTTTTTTGCTGTATGTGCTTGTAGGTTTAGTATTCTGTTTATTGTGTTGTAGGAATAGATTAATAATCAATCTAAATCTATTCATTTTAATTAAATTGTCTGCTGAGTGTATTTGGCTATAACCAGTAAAGACCTAGCAAACAGTGATATTAGTGTGGCACCCTGATGATTTTTGTGTGGCGTTGTCTCTGGCGAAGTTGCAGCTAGAGATGATTCTGGTAGATTTAAGTGATTGGTAGTATGGCCGCGGGTGTTTGGGGAGTACACATTCACCAATATATGTATATAATTACCTATTTTCAAAGAGTTGGTTGATTTCTCATACGGTCTGAGTTACTCTAGATTTGGGACTAATCTATAGTAGTTATAAACTGTGTTGTTTTGCTGGCTTAATAAAGATCATAATATGATTGTTTGCACTAGATTAAGTTGCATTTAATATATGTGTGTGTGTGTGTGTGTGTGTGTGTGTGTGTGTGTGTGTTGTGTGTGCATATGCATTTGTTTTGTGGATTAGCGTATTGGGCGTTTTTCGCTCAATCCTTATTTTTCCCATAGGTACAGGTGAAGATTCTATTATTTATGATCTATTGGGATACGATGTATTCGTGGATTATGGGGAAAGTGATAGTGAAATTGACTCTTCTGCCGATAATTAAGATTAATATATTATGAATAGTGGATCAAGGAGAAAAACCTTATATTTGATTAGTTATCTTTGAGAATTTAATGATGTTTAAGAGATTCTTTTGTTTCTTTAAAGTTGACTTGTTTAGTTTATGATTTAGAAGAATTGAGGATATTTTATTTTATGAGTATCCTTTATTTATGAGATTTTGGAGATATTTGAGATATATATTGATGATTAGAAATTATAGCCTTCGCATGACAATCTTTGGTAGTGACACGTGGCGACCTAATAATGCCTTAGGTTAAAGCGTTACAGCTTAAGTGGTATCAAAGCAATAGGTTGTGATCATATTAGATTTAAGTTATGACTCCTTAGGATGGTGAGCATTAATGAGTGGGGTAGCAAATGGGTTGGCGATGCTTTAGTTTATATCTATGTATGTTATGATCTTATAGTACCTTTAGTGTTTTAATCTTGATAGTATGTTATCTTTGTTCTTATGTTTATACGTTTAATATCTTAGTATGCCTCTAAAAATAAGAGCCTCTGATACTGATTCATCTAGTCACGGTGAAGAGGAAGTTAATGGAGGACCACATGAGAATATGCAACTTGAGAATCGACCACCTTTGGATCAGGTGCATGACGATTTACCACAACCACCGCCCCACCTGTAGGTCAACAGGTGCTAGTGAGTGATGCACAACTCATGTAAGTAGTAAATACTCTTTTGGGAGCCGTTACCTAACAGCAATAGAATATAAGACAAGAGACTCAGAGAAACAATAGGAATGGAGGTAATGGAACCAGGCATGCTGACATGTTTAGCTTGACCTTGTAGGACTTCTTTAGAAATTTTCCAACATTTAATAAAAATCTCAGTTCTTTTCTTCATATGTCACCCCAAATCCATTTGTTGAGCACAACTTATTTACGAAACTGATCATGATGACTGCAAAACTAAGAAAAACATTAAAAACAACTAAGAAAAACTGAAAAAGAAAAGGGTTGACATGGGTTGTCTCTCATGAAGCACTTGTTTAACATCATTAGCTTGACATTTTGAATTTTATCCTCCAGAATCCCACGAAATGTATGCCACGTTGATGTTTCTGCAATCAATCAAGGAAGTTTCCTTCTTGTCCTTGTTTTATCCCTTCTAAACTCAAATCTTATCATCCTAAAATATCGAGTGTCCTTATAAGGAAAAATTTCACAAATTAGTGCCAGCTTGAACTCTATGAAATATCTTATGGGCTCTAGGCACAACTCACATGATTCATTATCTTTTGAACACCGATCACTTCACTTGATGGAAGAGACTTGATATTAGTAATTCACATCCCTTGTTCATTCTCCCCAATCATTGCTTCTTCTAGGGTAAATTCTAAGATATCCTCTAGATTAGTATCTCCAAGAATTATAGCACTATTGGAAGAACTAAAAGATAGCTCATTAGTCTTTCCTACTTCATCCTTTTCCTCAATCAACTCTAACTCATCTTCATGACTGTTCAGATCGACCTTATTATCTACTAATTCAATATTCATTTCCACGAATTCACCCTCCACTGTAATGACTTCTCGAGTTGTATTTTTGGATCGTTACCTCCCGATGCATCAAACGACTTGAAAGCATCTCCTCAATTACTCTCTCAAGTCTCCTAAGAATTTCTAAAGGCTCAATCAACTTGGAAACCCACATTTTAGATGATCTTAGAGGAGTGGTTAATTCTTCTAAGCTTACGAGTTTGTAAATACGAGGAGCAAAAAACTTCCATGAATCAAATTCAAAAAGTACCTGGATTTTCCTAACGAATAAGTTCACATTATCATATCTCGTCTCGATGATCCATTCCAACATAGATTTCTCTTGAGAGCCTTCTTCCTTACAACTCAAAGAAGGAAATTGGTGGGACATATGGTGCTTGAGTTATGTTGTAACTTGAGTGTTTGTGAATGGTGTTTGAGTAATATGAATTGAAGACTGGTTTCTCACATTGACATTCAAAAGTCCAATGGGAATCATCACCCTTCTTATAAATCATAGCATCTAAAGTCATAGGCCTATCATCTGAAGACTCTTAATAAGGACTACAAAAGGGGAATGTATTGGTATTAAATAAGCTAAGGGTACATTAATCCTAATTAGGACATTCACAAGACTCGTGATCATCCCCACAATACCAACACATTGAAAACCTACAATTCATAGGTTATAATCACAAAAGCTCAATAGTGCAATCAGATGAAATTAAAAAACCCCAAAAACAATATTTCACATTTTTTTAGAACAAATATGTACATGTACAAGAAAAGAAAAGAAAAGACTAGATTAATAGTATTAAGATTTAAAAGTATCACCGTCTTCCCTGGCAATAATGACAAAAACTTGGTTGTTAAGTGAATTTAAAACATAATTTCCTTTCTAAATCCTCATCTAACTATGGTTACATAGGTAAACACACCTATCAATGTAGCATAGTAGAAAGATCTATGTCGTATTCCATGGGAAAGTTGGCAATTACATCTACTTTTTTTTTTCCTATTATCTAGTCTAACAAAGCAGAGGAGATTACCTAACTAAGGTTTTAAACTGAGTTCAAGACTAACAAGGCTCACAACAAGCACAAAAAATTTAAAATAAATCAATTCACAAAGTGCTTAGGTGATGCTTCACCTTTTATCCATGTAACTGAAGAGAATCTCAATAAATTTTGTATTAATTTTTTAAACTGCAAATTCTCAAATATATGTCAAAGCCTCCCTCAAGATCATCAACCTTAATCTTAATTTTAATAATTTGAATTTTTTCCTAACCATTAGCAATTTAGAATTGCATTAAGAGCTAGAATACAAGAGTAACTAATCAGGTTGCAGAAGGATTTCATCACTCTATCTCTAAATGTTATGAGCAATCCTTATCACTAGCCTAAATCCATTCATTAAAATATTTCTTAATCTATTTTAACAAAATCAAACATGAATTCATATCATGCACTATACAAATTCAAGATCTATTAAGCTTAAGCTATTGAATTCAAGAAATCAAATTAGTTCAATTAAAGCATAATGGAGTTACATGAATTCAACCTAAGGATCTATAAAACCTAAGCTAATTCAGTTACTTCTTCATTGATGTAACAACACAATTCAATAATTAAAAGAGGTAATTAAAGATCATAATAAGATAAGATAATAAAAGCATGACCCTTTAATGAATTGAAGTCAATGAGGTCTAATGGCAACTATGAGACCTACAAAAAAAATGGTAAAATGTACACAAAACCTTCTAAAAGTACTCTCTAAATCTCTCCTGGTAAAATTTGACAATTTATAGTACTATTTCATGATATTTGATCTCCAAGGTTTTGTGAAAAGTGGTATTTACAGTATAAAGGATGCTAATATGGGAAAAAAGGTAAAAAAATTACATTAAACATTTCAAATGCTCGAAACCCATAATGATCCTCGATTGCGTCTTCCTTAACGCACATTAGCTCTATCTAACCATGGGCGGATTTCTTAAAGTGTTTTCAATTGTGTAAAATCCTTCAAAGGAAACACCCCCACAATCATTACAGCATTCTTAACTGTGATGGCTCTCCTTACTTAAAGTCCAAATTCAAACATTGTTGTGTTCTCTAACACATTTTCGACTGTGAACTCATCTTTCTCTAAACTCGCTCGTACCCTTAGTGGTGTGTTTAGCCCTGGAACATTTTACATTTAATTGATTTTCTTTACTAAGCACGGCTGCATTCCTCGTCACATCATCAACTGTTTGCTAATGTTCTTGTTCGTGCCTGCACTTAAGGATGTGTCTCCTATTCTTCATACATTTGTTCGTCTTTTTTTCCTATCTCTTGGCATTTCATACTTTGTAGACTTAAGATCAACAAATAAAGATAATAGGTGCTAAGTTTATAGGATTATTAATAAAATAATTGCAAATCAAATCCAAATAATCTATGAATGAATAGGATGATTTAGACATATCACTCTTGCACCCAAGTGACCACAACTTGAGCCCTAGAAGTGCCAGCCGAGACTTGCAAAGTCATTTTAGCCATATCAACAACCTCGCCTCTACCCAAAGGTTGTTCTCTTTGTTTGGAAGGGGTTAGAGTAGCCTCAATATTAACACCATCTGCTAGACCAATTAGGTCAAGCAAACTAGGAGGCTCTCCAACACACGTATCAATATCATCATCAACTTGGCCTCCCGTTCCACCCTCTTCCTCATTCGACTCTTCCAGATAGCCAGTGGAGTCTTTCTAGTTAATTTCATCACAAATGCACATGTTGTGCATGACTCAAACAAACGAGCTTATAGTACCCTGCATGATATCAAATTCCTTTTCTCGCTAGGCCCTATTGTCATAATACTTGTCCAGCATAATCTGCTACCTTCTAGACATCAGCTCGCAAATCTTTGCCTTCTTGGATTTGTTGTGGTCAGCCAAGCTGATAGCCTCTAACTTAGCTTTGTGTGCAACCTCTTATAGCTCGGACATCTAGCAAAGCAACACTTTCTCCTTCTAATGGGCCCCCTTTGTTTACCTGCTATAACATAGACCAGATATCTTTCTAAAGGCTCTTCAACTATTTAACCTTTAAGGAAAGTTCCCAGTTCATATTATGGAGTTTGTGCCTCTTGTCCTCCTCATGATGCCTCCTGGCTTGCACAGCTTCAAGTTTCCACCTTCATCTCTGCAGCATGCCTATCTTTGTGATAAGGGGCCATAATGTTATCTGTTGAATTCAATTTTTATAGTAACATGGTATAATTCGCTTTAAAGCTAGCCTAACACTCGTGAAAGATTTCACACTTCTGGAAAAAGAACTAGTTAAGGCCATGGGTTGGACTTACCCCATTAGCCATCTTAACATGCTTGATAAATTTACCCTTTGTTTCAACCAAGTCCCCCCTGCATCACCTGCCATTGTCTACAACCTCAACCATTTGTTTGCAAGCTCTTAAACGTCTCAACTAAACCACACAAGACTACAAAGATATTAATAGTAGATATCTAGTTACTTAAAAAAAAGTATCTTAAAGGATCACTCTTCTCACTTGTCTCCCTAAGAGGGAACACCCATCTTTTCTACCGTAGCAACTCAACACAAGGCATCGGCCTCTGCTTCTCAATAATGGCAATTCTACCAGATCAACAACATTCTTGCTAAAGCCCAAGTGATTGCTTACCCCACCAACATGGTCACAACTCTCTTGGTCCTTCGTATCAACTAAATAGATAGGATGCAAAAGCAAAGGAACCTAAAACTATCTCCTTTGATTGAGCCTCTTAGTTGAGGTTTGATGATGACCCGACTTTGTTTCCTTCGAGGCCATCCTCTTATGAACAGCAACACATTCAGGAACTAGCCACCTGGATCGCTTCCTATTTTTTAACCTCTCTTCGTCCTTCTTCTACACCTCGAGACACTTACATGTCTTTTTTTACTTGACCTACTCTTAAACAATTTTTGGAAGTTTTGGGCATCCTTCTTGCTTACATCTATTATAAGAAGAGTAAAGGTACGGGCTAATCAAGAAATAAATCAAAGCAAAAATGCGTAAATCCACGTCAAGTGTACTCCAAGCAATTACCCCCATCAAACGGGTTCTCGACCCCAATAGCCTTTCAAAAGACCACTCGAATAAGGAAGATGATATTTAAGAAATACTTTTAGCATTAATTTCGCTTTCTTCAAAGAAAGCTTAAGGGATGAAGCATTGACCCCACTCCACAAAAATTTAACAACTTCTTTTTACAACAAGAGGATCGATACCAATTGAAGAACACCACTTCAAAAATGCCATCAACTCTTTAGTAGCCTTTTCATCATTTGGCCCTAACTTTGGCTGATTACACAACTTTGCCAAGTTCCACAATAATAAACTTATCCTTTTAGTTCTTCAAAGAGGATTCCAAACCATTAAATAAGGTTATCTCCTTCCTCTGTTGATGGTTGACCCACTTGTCCCTCATACATTTGACTATAAAGAAATGTTAAACCAATCGAGGAGTTGCCATCCACATAACCCTGTATAGAGAGCCTCAAAAGTAACTAACAATTGTTGAGAATTAAGCATCAGTTGACTTATGCTCTAGTTGAAATGAGTTAGCAGCTCTTTTGGGAAACCGGTTAAGGGAAAATGCAACTTGAATGCCATACACCTCATATACACACAAAATTTGGGGAAAAAATGAGTCTACCGTTGTTTAAAACAAATATATAAATACAAATTGTATAACAAAAAATACTAAATTGGTTTCGTTATGTCACATCTTCGAGTAAAGATATAGTTATTTTTACTTGTATCGCATATTTCATCAGTGATACAATGACTTAGACATGCAAACTTTTAACACTTAGTATATCGCATCTACTATAGGCGATACATTTGTATCGATGTAGACTAGGCGATACCGATACGTATGAAACACCAGAACCACGAAGGTCCAAGCTTTTCTATTATAGCCTCCCTCTCTGTCTCTCTCTTTCTCTCTCCAAGATACCCACAACATACCAAACAGCTGCCCAACTCACCATCATCCCATTTCCATCACTAACCATGACCACGACATAGACCACATCTACCATCGGCATCAAAGCCATTGAATCCCAACCAAGTGACTACTCCTGCAACTTGTGTCTTCCCAATTCGTGCATTACGTGACTTAAAGATCCCATTTTGTCCTATGCATATTGAAGAAAAAGACCAGTTTTCATGTGGAAGTTATCACACAATTCGAATCCACCTAATACAACCCCATCGGATTGGAACATTAGCACGCGCATCATCTAGCCTGATTATTGGAGGGGTTTTGTTTTTCTTTTATGTGTATCGCACCTAGAAGGTGCAATTCACATATATAGCTATATCACTCCTTTATGTAATATAACAACACTATTCATCTAATATATATATATATATTACAATTTTTAGGTGCGATACACATACAAAGCTATATCACTCCTCCGTTATGTGATATAACAACACTATTCATCTAATATATATATATATATATTTTACAATTTTGTTTTGTGTAATTTTTTTGAAAGTATAATATACATGTAATATTTCCACAAAATTTGGTCTTAAACACCAATGATACAGTCATCTTTAACCGATATGGTAATGGTGTATTCACTCGAGGTCCTAAACTATTATTCCCTCAATTCATTGTAGACTTTCATTAGAGATGCTACTTATCATGTGGTTGGTTCCTTTCCCAATGTTGCTTAGAGAGGGATGATTGAAGACATCACTAAAGTCCCCTTATTCAATATTTTTAACAGGATAAAATCCCTTGGTATACCTCCATCACGATATAGACACCTTTTTTGTCATGTAAAGATTTAAAGTAATCAACCATCAAAATCTTATACCAACCCCCCTTATCTTCACCCTTCTACTAGGCAATAAGGGTTAAAGTTGAAGTTGTTTAGGAAAGCAACAACCTCCCTTGAAGTACCACTACGATGAATTCACTTAGGGTTCAGGAAGAACCACTGCAATTAATCCTTCTTGATTTGTAGTGATGAATCCTCCTTCTCACTTTGATTTCTATAATCTAGATCAAGCTACCATTGTTGATTCTCCTTATCTAGAATTATATGCATATCCTATCCGCAACACTAAAGTTTTATCGAGTTCAAATAACCTGATTTATCTAGCTTGTGTTCATGTATGTAGTATAGATATACCGCAATAGCACCAACGATAGGAGGGTGGTTGAAAAAGGTAGCACCACCTTTTAGCTTGTAAACGTGGAAGAATTAATGATAGAAGTGACTTAATGATGTTGATAAAGAATTAAACAAATTTAAAGTCAATCATTATTCCTTTCATCAGTCAATAGTCATAAATGCAATACTAAATTTGTTTATTTACGTAAAACTAACAAATAATAATAGGGTAATAAAATTACTATAAAAACTATATAATCAAAATATGCAACAAATGAGAGGTTTTTTACTTAAATATAATAAATGAAGTAAACAAAATGGATTTATATGCAATTTATCCTAATATTATTTTATGGATTTTACTTTTATCTTAATAATCATTCATGCCTTTTATCTTTTATGCTACATTTGACTTATTGGAACAAAATTATCATACAACCTTTATTATTATGGACTAACTATTCACTTATTTGGTTTAGGAAAAATTCTACCTATGAAAGATAAGAAATTCATATTCTTTTCTTTCACAAGAAAAACTACCATATCTAAAAAATATAATCTTTTTTCATCCAAAAATATTTCCTACGATAAAATAAAGCAAGGTTCAACAAACTAAAGGTAGCATTAGAGTTTTCGTCATCGGTGCTATTTTATTGTGTAATCATTATATTAGAAAACCACATCTCAACTCATATAACATTTTTATGGGCATGTGCACCTGGCTGTTACAATAACAGACAACAAAGCAAAATTGGCCAGGCTAATCCTATACAATCCTTGGTTTCCAATGCTGGTGAAAGGCTTTTAAAGTACTAACATGTTCGGATAAATAAAGCACCAATACCAATAAAATTATAATATATAAATAGTTTAATGAAAATTCAAAACTATTGTCATTGTTCGTCTTAAAAATATTATTACTTATCCGCCACTCAACAAAACAAATGATGTGCCATAAATCTTTTTTCATAACATGGCCACCGCATTCCAAGCAAGGATCAAACAAGCCGGATCCCACTTTCCTGTATAAAATATAGAATATATTATCAGAAGACTGGACGATACTCCATAGAGACAGTCCAATATCTGGCAAACCAACGTCACAGTATATAGTATCTTAAAACTTGCTCTAACCTAGCTGATTAAAGTTCCTCTAGCTTTGTCTGTAATTTATAGAATAAAGGATAGGCCGCTATATGTAGATTCCCTAACTATGAAAATATACAAATCCAATAAAGTCTTCTCAGCAAAACCACAGAAATGCAGCTCCCGCCTCCCTTGACTACCGACATTGAATTTACACATTGGTTCACCCTGCAAAAAGGACCATAAATGAAAATCTTAAAATAAGATGTCACTAGAAATAGATCATACATTCATATGATCCAATAATACTGAGTCGAGCCAAAATCAAAATCAGGTCCCACCTTAAAAAGTCAAAGGTAATGCCACATTTTTCTTTTTAAAATAAACACTTAACTGTAAGATTTGCAGGTTAGAATCTATGGGTTTGGTAGTAGCAAATATTAAGCCCATCTCTTCATAGGTGCAAACCCCTTGGATGCAGAATGCGAATGTCTCTTGTTCCTATTTGAATCGCCACCATTGGATGAACATTGCCTCAATCTAGCATAAGATATTTTACTAGATTTTTGGTTCATCGATATCTCTTTGAGGGGACTATCATATAGAGACTCTGTATACTTGTTAATATGTCGTATCTTTAAGCCTTTTTTTATGGAAGAAAATTGATCTCTCTGCAAGATATTGTCATTTTTCTCCTTCAGGGTTTCCAGATTATTAGTCATGGTAGCCATTTCTTTGCACAATGCCTTATCATTTTTCTCTTTTGGGGTTTCCTCAATTTTAATAATAGTGGCCACCCGTCTGTTCACAGAAGAACCATCCGAATCAGAAGAAGAAGGACCAGTTGTACTATCCATATCATAGAGGAGATTCTCTGCCATTAGAGGAAGTTGCCTAGTATTTTTGTCTATAAATGAACAAGATGAGGATGCTCTTTGACGTCTTGTCAATTGCACAACCTGCATGCAGCAACAAATACTTAGCGTTAGAAAATGGGACTTATCATCGAGAGCCCCAAGACACTAGTTAAGGGGCTCAAAAAATATATATTTATGTATGTATATGTTTCTTTCCAAAACTAGCTATACACACTGTGTTAAAGTACATGAGAAGGTTTAAAGACAAGTGAATGCAACTCTTATTGGAGTCACTATATGTTGCATCATGTCTTATAACGAAAACAGAGAAATTGAATGAAGGCTGCAAAACCCGGGTTATTATGAACTGAATCCTTTATCTAAATGCAAAATCATTTGAATGCAAAACAACAATTGAGTGATTCCAGAACATTTTCCAATAAAGAAACAAAGAGGCAGAAACTGCTTTCATAACCAGTTCCAAGATCAAACCAGTTTCAACAAACTATTATAAACCCATCATAGAAACATAGTACTTGCAACGAAAGGAGGGAAAAAAGACACAATTACACTAGTATCAATTTGCTGCTTGATTAATTTAGCTATATCTTGCTTCAAGGAAACTGGCAATCAACTGGTTTATCTTCCTACCTGCTGTTCCAGAACTACCATATCCTTCTTGAGCTTTGTGATAATCATGTTCTTCCTGCGAATAATGTCCTCCAGCTCTGAAATCCTCTGTGTTGAGATAAGCAATAGATTAATGAATTGAAGAAATCATACAATGGGCAAGAGCATGTTACCTACCTTTGAGCTAGCAGTCTCAGATGTCTCCAAAAAGCTTGTCAGCTCCCTAATTGTGGCAGCCTTTTCTTCACATTCCATTTTGAGGCCAGCTACATCTTCCTCTTGTTCTGGAGCTAGACCATTAACCTGTGAAATGAAAACCATTAGATCACACTGAGAAAATATAACACATCAGGTAACAAAAGAAATATGGCTAAAAGGTCAGCAATAGGAGAATAGAAGCAACACAGAAAATCAATAAAGGCCTTGGTCCATAGGGTTATGGTATATTGATCTCTATACATTAAGGTCTGTTTGGATTAATGGACTTTTATCTATATTGGCATTTATAACTTATTATTATATCTACTTATGAGTAAAACTATCAGTATCTGTATTTTAATAAATATCTGTTTGAAAAACAATAAAAATATAATGTTAAAATAATCAGGATATGATGAAACAGACCCTTGTGTTGCAGGCTGTAGTGCTAAGAGAGACCTGGAAAATTAGAAATATTGAAACGGTGAAAAAATATTTTCTTCCATTGATTGACCTTGCATCTTGGTTATAAGATGCAGGACCTAGCAAAAGCTTCAATGTGGTTCTTTTCATGCTTAGATTAATTTTAACCATCTCTAATCTAGACACCTCACACTTAATCGCTTAGTGGTATGTACATCGTCGAGCTTTGCTAACCGTATGCCTTGTCATAAAATCAAAGTACATCCTGAGTTTCAATAGTTTCAATCAGAATTGCAACTTAAGAAATTTTCAAAGTAAAGTGACCACAATCTTGTTACAACCATGGCAACATTGAATTGTGTGTCTACACTTGGCACTAAAGACGAAGATGGCTAGTTAGTTTTAATTGTAGGTGAGCTTATGATTGAAAAGGGCTGGCATGGATCTTCCAGTTGTTCTTTATTTGTGCATAATTTTTAGGATGTTAGGCTGGAAAATTCCATTCTCTCCTCAATGTGAATTACCATAGCCGGACCCTTGAGTAATGTTGTGAAGCTTCCACATTTTTTCTGAAAAAGTCTCTTTAGAACATCAATTATGAGTGACAGCTTTTATAAGCAAGCTAGGTTAAAGAATTACTTAAGACTGTTTCTATTTTTTTTTTCTTTTCATGATTTCCTTAAACTTGAGGACAAGGTCTGTTTTTGGGGAGGGGGGGAGAAATTGTTATGATTGTTATTATATGGTTCATAAATATTTTGAAAATTTTTGGAATGTTATAGATTTAGTAAAATTAAGTAGACCATTAGTTAATAGTTACAATTAGTAACAAAATTAGGAGTTATAGAATCATCCATTGAATGGATAAAAGAAATCATGAGAGTTTTCTTTTAGAATTCTTTTTCAAAGATTGTCTATAACTAAAACTAAAAGCGATTTAAAATTTTTTCTCTGTTTCTAAATCAAGCTTTGTGAGATCCTATTATGATCCTCCTTTTATGTAAAAACTACTGCATTGCTCATCACTAGGCTGCTAGAAACAAGGCTGACTGAACAACTTGAACAAGAGAAGGCATCAAAAGTCACTTTAGCATATTAAAAAACTCAGTTCATATAAAGATCTACTACCCTGTATCTCAGCAGAAGAAGTCACACTAGAGGCCCAATCTGACAAGTCAGACATACGATGTTCCTCGGGTTCAGCTTCATCAACGAATTTCATCAGATCACCACCCAAGGTCTTTGTCAGAGAATGACTCTGCAGAAAGAAATTGCATATCTTCAGACACATAGAACAGTAAGAGCGGACCAAGCATTTTGGTTCAAAATGTCTCCATGATATTCAGCATATAAAATAAAAATCATTATCCATGCTATGCATGCCATAATGTTCAAAAGCTTGCAGGCAACTCAATCCCCCAAAGGCATTGGGCATTATTGTGCTTACCACCAATCCATATAACCGCTCATGGTGCTGATTGCATAACCAACAACCACAATCTACAAAGTCCATTCCATTCGATCTGAACGATGCGTCTAAAGGAAAGCCAGAATCCTTGGCATCTGATATTATTGCCCCACTTTCCTGTTGGTCCTTGGCATTATTGATCTCCTCGCAAAGGCTGTCAAGCTTCTGTTGCATACTTGAGAGAACCTGATCCTATTATATAAAAAAAAAGAATCATTAAACTTCTACAGAGCATCATTGTAGTAATTTGAATAATTCAGATACATGTAGAAGAAACGCATTGAAACTTTTCTCCTCCAAGACATCATGATTTGTGTAAGAGAAGAAAAACACGACAACAAATTCTTCTTTCTGATCATAAGCATGCCGGTATTGATGAAATTGAACATCACAGCCATGTTTGATTCTTTTTTAAGCATTTTCTATGTTTTTTTCCCAATCGTACTGATTAATCAAATTTCGGTCAATTAATAATGCACCGGGATTGAAAATCATCATGAAACTTGACGCGAACGAGCCACGAAGTTGAATAACATTTTTCAGATTTCATGCAAAATTGGGAAAAAAGATAAAAAATAAAAGATCCAACAAAAATCAATGAATGAAGCTAAATAAAAGCATAAAAAAGTAACTAACCCTCAATTCGATGGATTTTTTAAGATTCGAAATGATCTTATTCTTTTTAGACTCAGAAGCAGCAACGCCAATGGCCGCCACTAAGACCACTCTTTGAATAGGAGTAAACATCTCCCAGGCAATGGCTTGGTCTCGGCCCAAGCCGACTCGGGTCGTCCGTGCCGAGGTCACCTCCTCAGCATTCACAAGCCGTCCCTGTAGGGAAACATAAGCCAGCTTCCTAGCGGAGCTCAAGGGACGGCTTCGCTCAGAGAAGGAGCTGGAGAGCCTGCGCGATGAGGGAGCAGGTATTGGCGTGAAGGGGAAGGATACGCGAGATGGGACGAAGCTAAATCCGTATTCCGATTCGGATTCGGATTCGGATTCTTCCATGGAAGCGGCGTGATCGAAAGGGGATTAATTGATTGAGATTTATGTTTATGTATGTGCTTATATTATGTTATGCAGGAATCAGTCATTGTCTTTGAGATTATAAATTAGGAAGTTTTTAAATGGAAACTTTCGGTTTTGAATATTTTGGTGACAAGACTGGGAGGGAGGGAAAGTAGATACTGGATACTGAAGACATAAGAGACGGTGAGAGAGAGCATGGAAAGTGAACGTTGTAATTTGGTACTGCTACGTGTCAATATAGATTTAATGCCTTGTTTTTGAAAATTGAAATTCAATCTGCAGTATGGAATGTTTAACTAAAGAAATAAAAATTAGGAAACTTATTAACGTATTCGGCCTGGGATGACCATTTTGTATCAGGAAAAAAAAAATTAACATTTTAAAAAATTATACAAATCCGTTGGCCCAAAAATAATTCTAAAAATACACAAGTCATACCAGTTTCTTAAAGAAACAATATGTACGTGACTGATCCCGTCTCTTTGAGAGATATGATTAAGATAAATATACTAAACTCGTCTCTTGAAAAAGAGATATGGATAGAATCAATCTCATCTTTTGAAAAGACGGCTGATCTCGTCTCTTTGGGAGATATGGTTAAGATAAATATACTAAACCCATCTTTTGAAAAAGAGATACGGATAAAATCAACATCGTCTCTTGAAAATATAGTTATAGTGACCTCGTCTCTTTAAGAGAAGACGTTGATTTTAACCTCACTAAACTTGTTTCTTGAAGAGATGGGATCATTTGCTTATTATTTCATCTCTTCAAAAGATGAGTTTAATATGTCTAATTTTAGGATTATTTTCATTTCAATGGTATTTTTATAATTTTATTAAAAAATAGTAATATTAATTTTCTTATACCGACTATTTTGTGTATTTATAAAAGTTTTATTCATAAACAAAATATAGATATGATACAGATAAGTTATAAATTTAGATCAAATATAACTATAATATAAACATGGTATAAATAATAAAATCTTACAATTCAAACAGGCCAGTAATTAGTATGAGAAAAGATTAATTGTAGGTTTCACTTTCCAATTTATGGGACTGGGACGATCAATTCATGGAAAGCAAAATATGCAATTACAAATATATACGGATCAAATTAAACAAAATTTATATTCTTGTAATCATATTGTATTTTTTGAAAAAGAAAAATAAAATGTTTTGTTGTATCTATATGGTATTGTTGAAATTTATCATTTTATTGGAATACTCCAATTTAAAAAATCAAGTAAAAGGGAAAAAAAATCCCTCAATTAACACATTTCACTTTCTCATGGAAATACAAGAAAAATTACACTAATGAATTAACTTTTAAAAAATTTAAAATATTAAAATTACAATTCATTAAAAAACAATTAATATTTTATAAATAAATCAAATAAAATATCTATTGAAAAAATTTAATTAAAAAACTATTTGAATTTTGAGACCTTAAATAGATTTTATAAAACGTTCATACCTTATTTAACTTATTTTATAAAACATTGATTTTTTCTAAAGACTTAAAATAATAATATCTTAAATAAATTAATACTTTTGATGTGATTTACACCCTCATCACCAATGATTGATCTAACAAATATTTTTATGATATATTTTCCTTTTTTCTTAATAGCACCACGTAATAAGAGATTATTAAAAAAAACATATGTTAAAAGAAAGGGTAAAAAGGACAATTTAAATAATCAACCCGGCACCCGGGTCCGACTCGATCCGTACATGCGCTCGAATCCAGCCCCGCACTCGCCATCTGAACCCACGTAAGTTTTCTTTTCCCTCTCTTTGTTTAATTAATTAATTAACTTAAATAAATAACATAAAAATAAAAAGTGATAAAAAAAGAATAAAAGAAAAAAAAATAGCAATATTGTAAATGGCATGAGCATATGTTAAAGAATAAGCACTAATAATAAAAAAATATGAATAAAAGGAAAGTAATAAAAATATTGGATGAAATTAATGTCTTTAATGAATAAGATATGTATGACATGTATGTATAAAAAAATGAATAAAATATAAGTAAGGGATGTTTTAAAATAAAGATGACAATGTAATTAATAAATTTTATCACATAGAAAAATCAAGTTTTCCAAAATAAAAAGTAAATTTGACAGACTTATGTCATGTTTGGTACACAGGAATCATTCGGAATGGAATAGAATGGAATGGGAGGTGGAATGATGAATCTATTATTTTATTAGGATACATGTTGGAATGGAATGGAATTGACATGTTATTTGTCAAAAATATCCTTGATAATTAATGTGAATAATAAATAAGTAAGAGGATAAAATGTAATTTAATGTTAATTATTTATAAGGAATGAATGGAATAGAATCATCGATTCTCAGGAATCGTGATTTTGGTTTTTAAAACACAACTAAATGTAGGAATGGAAATGGAATCCGGAATCGCGAATCCTTTCTAGGTTCATTCCGGCATCAAACATGACATTATAGGATTCATAACACTAAAAATAAATCTTTTGTCAACTTGATTAAAATTTAATCAATTTAAAGTGATAAGAGTTCCAAAAAAATAAAAATAAAAATAAAAATAGCCAACACACTAAATTTTTCTGGAAAAATAAAAAAAGCCTACATTTTGTCTGATCCTGATTAGCGGGCACATAAGCACCTCTGAAGGTGACATAAAATATGGAAAATTTATTTTTTGTTCCATCATATTCTTTTGTAAATATATAATTGATTTGTTAATTCCTGTAAAAATATTTTGTTGGTGACTTGTGAATAAAATGTAAGTATTATACCTTATAGCATGATGAATTTTGACCATTAAAAGATAGACTTTAGTTAAAGAATTTTAAAGTAGTAACCATACGGTTTTAATAGGATAACTTCTGAATCTAGAATTTTTGGTAAGCAGAAAAAAGATTTTGAAATGGGTATTATCGTGGACCTGTGGACAAGTTAAGATCAACCAACCTATTGATCATAACTTGTATTTTTTCCCAACTATGATTGGGTGGCGACTCCTAAAGTTTTTATAAAATTCAAATTTCTTTTAGTTCATAGTCAATGGTTCGTATTAAATGGGTTTGGATTTAATACATATCAAATTAAAAGAAATATAACCAAAAATTGAAAAAGCTAAGCTCGACAGCTTGGCGACCCCACTAGGGACGTCTATTTTTTAAGAGGGCTAGCCACTTAATAATTCTTAAATTGAAGTCTATTTTATTTTAAGATTATTTTTGTATTGTTTGTATAATAATTAATTTGTAAATAGTTATACCCACTTATTCTCTTAAGCGACGTAGAAATTCTAAATCTTTAAGCCTTGCCCATGTGGGCACCCGAAATTGAGGGAGATTTTTAAAAATGTGTGCTAGATGTGATAAGAATTAGATCGAGGGGGAGGGCATAGTAGGTCTTTTGTGTTATGGTAAATCCACCGCACAAGACACGAATTAGCCCCCTACTCCATTAACGTGACCCATAATCCGTTAATCTAGGGATCTTTAGGACCTATTAAATCTACATTCATTAAATGAGGGTAATGATCAAGTGTTGCAAGGCATCTTAAAAATAATTTTTGAAAATCAAAGTAAAGATTGAAATTATTTCAAGAGTCGGAATTTCCCTGTAAAATTCCCTTGTGAAAAAAAGGGAACATCCTTTTTTTTGTAACTTTTCCCTATAAATTTATTCTTTCAAAAATTCTTTTAGACAAAGTTGCCTTTGTAAATAAATATTCAACATAGGATTTCAAGCATTCTTTTAATGTGTTCTCTATCAACAAAAGATCTATCATTTGTAAATAATTGTAATTGATAACCAATAGCGATCTTACCTTTTTTTATAAATAATAGTCACTTATATTAGTTCCATTTCAAAAAACAAAAAGTTTTCACTTTAAAATAGAAAATCTTTTTTAAAAAAAAAAAGAAGAAGATTTTTTTTTTTTTAATTCCAAAAGTGGAAATTTGCTAACAAGCAAGGAAACTTTAAACTAAATTTAAGCAAGTTGGTATAATTTAAGGCCTAACAATCATTCACTTTTAAGCCAAAGATGAACTACAAATTACATAGATTGAGGGGAAATCAAAAGGACTTTACTAGCTTCAATTAGGGGCATTTGTTGGGCTCAATTTTTAAAATATAAGCCCAATATAAATAAGGGCATCTAGAAAATTAGCTTGAGGCACATTGAAAGTGTGGATGATCGAAAACCAAAAAAGATACCTCGTTATTTTAAAAGTCTAGAATAATAAGAGTAAAACAAATCATAAATAATGACAGTAAACAATCGAGAATAGAGTGACATTAAATGGAGGAAAAGGACTCGTTCTTTAAAGGAGGTCCGCTTTAAATTTGATATGGTGGCCAAAGTAACATTAGGCTTTCATTTCAACATCTTAAACACACTTACCTTTTGCAACCCATTTGAGTCTATCAAAGAAATATTTTAAAAATAAATCTTGTCAAGAACCACCATGCAATGGGACACCCCACAATGAGGCAATTTGGAGGTCAAGGTCATTAACAAGAAGAAAAAAGGATTAAGAGCAATCAATTGATATGGATAATTCATTTCCTTTGAAAGAAAGAAGATACCACATTTCAAAACCATACACAACCTAGACACTTTGAGTCATAAGCCATCTAATGAAATTGAAGAAATAAAATTTGACTTGAATTCATGTCAAAGAAGAAGAAGAAGAAGAAACGAGGAAGACAAGGGGATTAAAGAAAAAAGGAAAAACGAGTAAAAAGAAACACAAATAAAGTGTATTAAGAGAAAGAGAGAGAGAGGAAGAAAAATGGAGAACACTCAAATAATGTGATTATGCTTAAGGATCAAAGGCATATGCTCAGAGTCCAAAATCACCAAAACCTATCAAAACTCAATGTCCAAAGTTTATAGCATATTTATATTATGGATCCACCCACAATACCACCCTTTTAGGAGCTCTTCATATCATATGACTTGATTTATTAATGCTTTTGAAACTCAGGACAAGCGTATTATTAGTTTTCCTTAAGGGTTCTTGACTTATAAACCCTAGAAGTGTTGAAGATAAATTTCAAAATGGCCAATATATATGATATCTCTTTTAATTGAAACTAAAAACCAAAATCCAAGAGCTTACATTACAGTCTAAAACAGTTAGAAGCCTTAGTTATCCTTTAAGAACTTTGGTCATCCTCTGAGCGTATGAACTTTTTCTATCCTATAAAAGTTAGAAGCTTTATTTATCCTTTAAGATTTTAGGAACCATGGTGTTTCTTTTGTTTTGTCTTTTTTTTTTTTTAAAGAAAAGCCAAGGAACTTCGATCATCCTTCGAAGCTACTTAGATCAAGTGCTAGCTCAAGGAGCGCACTTATCCTTTATCAAAGGCTAGCTCAAAGAAGTGTCTATCTAGACTAAGTGTCAGCTTTAGGAGCATGCTTATACTAAATCCAATTTAAGCCAAGCACTAGCTCAAGGAGCGCACTTGTACCAAATCTAAGTCAAGTAATAGCTCAATGAGAGCTTATCCAAACCAAGTGCTAGCTCAAGGAGTGCACTTGTACCAAATCCAAACCAAGTGCTAGCTCATGGAGCGCATTTTACCAAATCCAATGCAAGTGTAAGTGTAAACCCTCGAAGTTTTGTGATCAATTAAAGCTTAAACCCTAATTAAAAGTCAATGGGAATTCCAAAGTCAACAAAACCCTAATCAATCGTAACCGTTCAAGTCCGGCATTCCTGTTTAAGAAACCCTAAGCAAGTAAGAAAGAGTTTAGTGAGTATAATAGTTTATAATTACCTAAGGAAGCTTAAAAAGATCCGTTTAGTAAAACCGCGACTCGTTTTTGAGCCCAATCGGACACAGTTCTTGAAAAACGTGTTCTGAGGCTCGAATAGTAAAAATATTTCGAATATACCGTTAGACTCGTAAAAATATAAGATTTTCAAACATATCAATTTCATAATTTTTCGGTAGCTAAAAATATTAGATATCGCATTTATACGGGTATTTTCTTACCACCAGTACTTAAATTGTCATGTCTACTTTACATTACACTATTTACTACTATTCTACACTATTTATCTATCTCTACTTTTTCTTACAACCTATACCTCTATTTCTTACAATTTTCATTTCCAATACAACTTCACATCTTTCATATCTCACTTTTCATTAACAAAAATACAAAAAATAAAAATTTTTCTCCCCCTTTTCTCCAAATTTGTGTCGGCCCCCTCTTCTTTTCCTCTCCAATTTGTTTTATTTTTATTTATTTAATTAACACAAATTACCTCCCACATTTTCCTATAAATACTCCCTCTTCCTTCCACTTCTTTCACACCTTTCATACACAAAGTTACTCTCTCAAATTCTCTACAAGAATTTCCCCAAAGTTCTCTCAAGTTTAGTCTTCCTAGGTAACAAATATTCAAGTCTTCTTTATGTTCATTTACTTAGTATGAGCTTAGTGTGTGTTTTCTAAACCATGAAGGTTAAAGAAAGCAATAATAGGTTCATACTTTATTTTTGTTCACGAATCAAATTTCTTTTATGTTGCTTTTGTATATATAATTATCTAAATATATCTATGTAGCTAATATATCTTTTAGAGCATATAAGCTTATTTGTTTTGCAATTTATTTACTTTCCTTGCAATTTATTTACTTCCTTACAATTTATTTACTTTCATATTGTTTTTAAGACTAGTCTTTCTAGTCTTAGACTTATCCTCATCAAGTCAAAACATTTTCTTTTCTTTATGAGACTAGTTTTTTCTTAGTCCCGGGATATCTTAATGAAGCTAAGGTTCCAATACTTGATTTATTTCTTTACTAGCTTCTTCTTTTAAGTTGTTATGTTTCTTTATGTTTTCATAACTCTATGATTCATATTCATGCATGAACATAATGATTCTTGTCTTGACAAAAATAAATAAGAAAAGGTTTTCTTAAAATAAAGATTCTTTTATAGAAATAAAAGCAGGAAGTAATTTTTCTAAAACTGAGGAGTCATCTTAACAAACTTAGAGGAGTTCATAGGACTTTTTATAAACATACATGACATAGAAATGACTTTTTGGAGTAAACAAAAGTTTTACTAAAACTTCACTTTTCATCAAGTACAAGAAATTCCTTTCATGAAAATAAAATAATTTATAAAAGAAACAAGGAAATTATTTCTATGAAGATATAATTATTAGTATTAGAAATAAAGGAAATAAAATCATTCTTTGAAAATTTAGAGGAAAAGGAATTTTCTCATAACTTGAAATATTCTCTAAAAAAAAAAATTTTCAAAAGTTTCATTTTTCTTTAGAAGACTTTTTTTTTTTGGGACATTTCTTTAGAAGACTTTACTTTTACAAAAAAATTTCATGGTTTGAGACAACTTCATTAACTTCATACATTTGATATGAGTCAATAAATATATGCATATACATTTCAAAGGTTTTACAAACGATTATAAAACCTATCTCTTCAAAATGAGCTTTTGTTAAAAGAAGGAATTCAAGTCTATAAAAATTCGTGGTGAATCTGGTCACCACTTTTTCGGAACCCAAATGACTTAGTTTGATGAAAATAAGTTTAGAAATAGATAGATCCTTTCGAATAGGTAGAAAACGATATATTATATGCAAAATTCCTAGTTAAAATGAGCAAGTTATGACTATTTTAAGTTGGAATTTCCTCCAATACGATTTTACTGCGATTTTAAGAAAGATTAGAATTTTCAAGAATAGAAATTCTATGAAAAACTCATTTTGGGTATTTCATCTTGTTTAGGTGAAAAAGGAACCGAGATCACCTTCTCGGAAGATTACTTCGATTAAGATCTACCGACATGGAGTGAGTTAATCCTATACTAAGTTACATTTCCTTATTTGTACTTGCAAGTGGTAGCACTAGAAAATAAGGAAAAGATAAATGAACAATTATTGTGTGACTTGGGTTTATGATTGGTTAAATATAAGTTAAGAATATCGAAAGAGGAATTGATGAATAAATTATGATTTTTGTATTTATATGATGAAAATTGTGGTTGATCGCCTTTAACTTGAACTTAACATTATTTGGTTAAATATATATTGAAAATAATTCATGCATATCATATTTGTGAGTCACATTTATTTCACTGCTATTCTTCATGTGGGGAAATGAGGAAGTAGTAGTAGTGGCTAATAGGAGCCGGAAAGTCTACATGGGCTAATAGGAGCCAGGAAGTCTACAGGGTGAGCAGGAGCCAGCAAATCTGCAAATATTGATGGTCGTATGGGCCTGTAACCTCCCAACCCTCGATATGGAGGGCGTAAAATCCAAACTACACATGATTTCCGGTTAATCTTGTGTATTTTGTTTGCTCATGTGATTGGTGCATTCTTATATGCTTGATTAAATACTTGTTTGTTTTATGGAAATGTTCTGTAGATGGGAATTATCTCACTAAGCTAAATTTGCTTATACCCCTATAGCTTTTGTTACAGTATGACTATCTTTGGTTGGCACTGAGAAGCCTTGTATGCCAGGTATGAGCTAAAGCCACCAGGAGTTTTTGGGAGAAGTTATATTATTTAGTTTTGAACATAAACTTCTAATAAAATCTCTATAGTAGGCTTATGTTATAGATATGTTTACTTTGTTAATAGTTTAGTTAAAACAAGACTTTTAAGACGGGGGAATGCCCCTAAGATGATGTAAGGAATTGTTATTTAAATGAAGATTTCATGTTTATTTATATAAGTTATTGCTTGCTTCTATTATCTACTTAAATGTAATACCCATGTAAGTCTCCTACTATCTTGGAAGCACGCCTTGCATATACTATCAAAACTCATGCATGACTAAGGTTGTCATTCATTAGTTTTAATATTGTATGCGACAGCCACGTTTAGGATACCCTCCGGGACGTGACAGCTAGCTCATGGACTGCACCTATACCAAATCTAAGCCAAGTGCCAACTCAAGGAGCGTACTTGACCAAATCAAAAGCTAGCTCATAAGAGTGCCTACTCGAACCAAGTGCCAACTCAAGAAGCACACTTGTATCAAGTCATAAGTTAGCTCAATGAGTGCTTATAAAGCCACGAGTTAGCTTAAGGAGTGCACTTGTATCAAGTCATGGGCCAACTTAGAAGAGCGCCTACCTAAGCTAAGTGCCAACTGAAGAAGCGCACTTTTACCAAGACATAAGCTATCTCAAGGAAAGCCTATCCAAACCAAATGCTAGATCAAGGAGTGCATTTATACTAAATCCAAGCCGTCATACCCCGAGGGTATCTTAAACGTGGCAGTCTGCCGTACACAATACTAAAGCTTAGGAATGACTACCCCAGTCACGCAAAGGCTTCCATACCATGTACAAGGCATACATCACAACCAAAGAAACTCATCGGAGTAGCGCAATTTACATTGATAATAATTAAGTAACAAGGCAAAGAGAATACTTATCATAAAACATAAACATAATAAATTACAATTCTTAGGGGCATATCCCTCTATTGTCTTCAAGTCAAAATAAATACACTTCATAGAAATTTCCAAAACACTAACATAGCATATATTACATATAGGGAGCCTTACAAAATAACTTAATCTTATGTTCCCATTTCTTCATAAAAGTTTAACATCCTTCCATGACTTCCTTAGCGTCATGTTCCTTGAATAGAGCCACGGGTATATCTATTTTAATACAATCTATGGGGGTATAAGCTACAACTAGCTTAGTGAGGTATTCCTTTTCATTTGCTATGTTTTCAAACAAGTTCATTTAAATTTTCACACATATGCTATGCATACAATGCAACAATCACGTGATCACACAAATATATATAGTTATCAGGAAGCCATATATAGAACGGATTTACCCCTCCGTATCGAAGGTTAGGGAATCGGTGTTGAAGATTCGCGATCTTCTACTGCTAGTCCCCACCCAAAGCATTCTATTGGCTTGGCTCTGAAACTAGAGTCGCATTTCCCGGGCGAGTTGGATTCTCTAGGAAGGAACATGGCTCGTGATCCACTACGATAACAGCCAATCCAACTCTACGTAGGAGTAGTAGCCTTTCTAAAAGAGATGTGACTCGATTGATGCTATGCGTGAAACCAAACCTTATTAAGGTTTATTAGGGGTGATCAATCAATTTGGCAAGAAATAAGCAATCACATAAGTAAGTAAACAAAACACTTAAACAGACAATTTGAAGTTGCAATTCTTAATTCTTATTTCACACATAAGCATAGAATCACATATATACATATCATCAAATTCCCTATACATATCCATTTTTATCTTTTCTTAGTATGCTAATGCTACTATTTTACAAGCATAAGCAAGGTAACGAAATCAAGAGGAATAACTCACTCGTCCATTTCGCAATCTTCTTAGTCGTAGAAATCTTCATGAAAGGTGATCTCGTACCCTTTGTCTTCTAGACAAAAGAAATGCCCGTGATGAGTATTTCGTTGAAATTTTACTTAAACTTTATAATTCTATTTCATTACGTCCATCAAAATCATATAGAATGAAATTCCAATTTAAAATGGTTATAACTTGCTCATTTTAACTCGGAATTTCGCATATAATATATCGTTTTCTACCTATTCGAAAAGATATATCCATTTCTAAGGTTATATTTGTCATATAAGGTCATTTGGCTTCTAAAAACGTAGGGTACATATTTAAAACAAATATTTCTAGATTTTGCAAAATAATTTTCTAACTCAACTTTATTCAAAAATCCTTTAGTGTGTGTGTGTGTATATATATATATATATATCGATTGATAAATCCTTCGAGTATATAGATAAACTCACTTTATATGAAAAAATTCTAATGATAGTGTCTCAACATAAAACAATTCATTTTAAAGTGTTTAAAACTTAACTTGATAAATTTCTTTTTAAGTA
The DNA here is from genome assembly GCA_024138025.1 of Combretum micranthum. NCBI lineage: Eukaryota > Viridiplantae > Streptophyta > Magnoliopsida > Myrtales > Combretaceae > Combretum > Combretum micranthum. The sequence continues at coordinate 25,968 of JAMXBD010002991.1, forward strand.
TTTGGAAGAAACTTTATATTTTCATGGGTTGTTATAAATGAGTATATTCTTATTTTATTTTCATCATTCCTTTTTCCAAAACAAGTAAAATTTCATTTAACTTTGGTCTTTTATAATTTTTACTTCTAGTGATAAAAGATCAAAGTTATCAAAAGTGTATTAAGTTATTGAAAATCCTAATTATAAATTTGTATTTAGAATGGTTTTAGAAAATGAGTATTTTCTTTTTATATTTATTCTTTAAAATATAAGTTTTTGTTTTCTAAAACTTGGTCTTTTATTTCCTTTGAAAAGAATTCTCTTTATTGATAAAATCCTTTATTTTTTATCTTATCTTATTTATATTCTTTGAAAATAAGTTTCTTCTTTAGAAACTTGAAAATCATTATTTTCCCGAGTGGGTTTATAACTTTATGGATTGAATTTATCTTAACTTTGAAAATTAGTTCGTTTCTTCGTTTTGTTATGGAGTTAAAAAGAGTTTAATCTTAAGCTTTTTGTGAAAATTGAAAACTAACAAATTATTTTACTAAAACTTAGGTTACTATATTATAAAAAGAAAGTATTTATTTCTTTTCCTTAGTAAAGCCATCTTTGTTATTTGAGAAAACTTGTATTACTCCATTTCTATATTGTTGATAATAACTCCATTATTTTTTGACAAGTCACATAATAGAAAATTTAATTTTAAGTTCCTTTAATAAAGTAAAATTCTACTTTTAAATTAGTTAAGATAATATCATTATGTAGATGCAAGTATTATGAGCATGTAAAATAATAAGAATACGTGAAAATACTAGAAACAATTAATAATAAGCAAGATAACAAAAATATCAAGTATTGGGAACATTAACTCCATTAAGGTATCCCGATCAAGTATTGGGAGCCTTAACTTCATCAAGGCATCCCGGGACTAAGAATGGACTAGTCCCAAAAGAATAAAAAAAATAAAGAAAATGTTGTTTTGACTTGATATGGACAAGTTTAAGACTAGAAAGACTGGTCTTAAAATAGCATGAAATTAAATAAATAACAGGTGAGCTTATATGCTCTACAGATTATATATATAAACACATAAATATATTTAGTTAGATATGAATAAGAAATTAGCATAATAACAACAATAAAATCAACATAATAAAATAGGAAGTTCATGTACAATAACAAAACATGAATATGTTGTTGCTTTTACTACTCATATGAGTTTCAAAACAACACCATAATCATGTTAAGTTACATGACATGGATTAACTAAATGGTTGGAAGAAATTTTTACCTAAAGTGTTTATGTGGTATGAGATGATAGTGAGTGTATAGTTATGTGGTTATTGAGAAATGTAGATGGATTATGTATAGAGAAATTTTTGTGATTATGGTGAAAGAGAGTTTTGGTAGAGGAAAATTTTGTGGAGAGTGTTTGTGTAGTAAGTTGAGGGAGTTTTGAATATAAATGAGTTGTGTGAAAGAATGAAGGAGGAATGGGGTATTTATAGAATTTTGGAGTGAAAATTAGATGTAATTAAATAAATTGAAAAAGAAAATGATTGGAGAGGGAGAGAGAGGGGTGGACAACAATGGCAAAGAGGGAGAGATAAATTTGATTAAAAATTAATTTTAGAAGAAAAGTGTAAGAGAAGTTTAGTAATATGTGGTGTAGAATTTTTATGGGAAAAAGAAATTGTAAGAAATATGTATGTAGGTGTAAGAATAGTAGTAAGAAAAGTAGAGATAGATAAATAGTAGAAAAATACTATGCATAGTAATAGACAATTAAAATACCGGTACTAATAAAAATACACATATAAATGCAATATCTATAATTTTTAGCTACCGAAAAATTCTAAAACTGATATTTTTGAAAACCTTACATTTTTACGAGTCTATTGGTATTAACGGAATATTTTTCCATCCGGTGTACCAGGGCACGGTTTTTAAAAATTGATCCCGTTCGGATTTGAATGACACTAGAAATTCGCGAATATGATATTTTTAAGCTTCTCTATATTATTACGAACTATTATCAACAATTATTTTCATTTCATTGTTTATGGTTTAAGAGCACATGATTGCCAGATCTTAAATACTAGGGTTTGTTGTAAGCGTTGTTGACTTTTAGGGTTCCAGTTTGACTTTCGGTTTTATTGAGTTATTCGTAAGATCATAAAATTTTGGGTTTTGTTCGTATTATGTTTTTAGTTCGATGTCTACAGTTTATCTCATTTTATTTGATTATTTAATAGTTTTCCGTTATTTGGATTGTTTAACTGAGTTAGGGTTATGGGTTGATCAGTTTGACTTTTGGGTGAAAATTGAAAATTTTGATTCTAAAATTCACCGAAGGATTTAAGATCTTAGTATTTCGTTATCGAGTATTATTTGGATATATCGTCTTGATTTGCGTGTTAGGAATCGGATATATGATTTGATTTGTACGGATGTTGATTCAATCGATAGTTGGATTTTCTATTTTATTTTGAGGGTTCTTTTTTCTCAAAATTAAGAAATCTCGTTTTTGACCTTAGTTAGAATTAGGTTTTAACTTGGTTCAATTTTTATGGTTTCGATTCCAGTGTTTGACTCTTATGATTATGTTCTAAGAATTATAAAATTTTCAGGGGTTTACACAAGCCAAGTGCCAACTCAAATAGTGCCTTTGTATCAGATCATAGGCTAGGTCAAAGGAGTGCCTCCCTAAATCAAGTGCCAGCTTAGGGAGTGCACTTGCACTAAATTATAGGCCAGCTCATGGTGTACTTGTCCTAAGTCATTATATCAAATTGAGGGAGCACGATCAAGAGATGTTCGTCATTTAGTCATAATCCCTAGCATATCAATTGTAAAAGGTCATTATCAGCTTCTTGGTTTGCTCTAGAGCTTTTAGAAGGCAAAATGTGGTCTCTTTTTGTTTTTATGGTGAAGTTTTAACAAATAACACCATAAAGAGGGACAGTTGTAGATACCTCATTTTTGTTATTTAAGGCTTCAATTATAGTAAAAATTAATATTGTATTAAGCCCACAAATTACAATAAAAATATTAAAAAAATAGAAAAAAGAGAAAAATACTAATTATTATTAAAAAAGAAATAAAATATAAAATATAAATAAGTAAAACTAGCTCAATATAGTATTAATTTTAATTACAAAATTTTTTTGGACTCAATTAAATAACCCATAATGGGTTAGCTTATTTAATTCGATTTAGTTTTTAAGCTTTAAATGCATTTTGTATGCAACCTACACCATGACAGGCTAACAACTTGTATGTATTAGTCAGATCTCATATTACGTCACTTTTTTTCATGGAATAGCAACGTATATCCCTTGCAAGTGGGCATTGGATGCTGGTTGTGCCGAGCATTACCGTGCTAGTGTTGTGCTGGCCAATTTTGCTTTGTTGTTTGTTATTTTCTCAACTAGGTGCACATGCCCATAAAATCGTTATATGAGTTGAGGTGTGGTTTTCTATACATATAACAATTACACAATAAAATAGCGCTGATAATAACTTAAACTCTAATGCTACGTTTAGTTTGTTGAACATTACTTTATTTTATGACAGGTAATATTTTTGGAAGAAAAAAATTATATTTTATTAAATACAGTAATTTTTCTCGTGAAAGAAAAGAATATGAATTTCTTATCTTTCATAAGTAGTAATTTTTCATAAACCAAATAAGCGAATAGTTAGTCTACAATAATAAAGGTTGTATGATATTTTTGTTCTAATAAATCAAATGTACCGTAAAAAGATAAAGGCATGAATGATTATTAAGATAAAAGTAAAATCCATAAAATAATATTAGGATAAATTGCATATAAAGCCATTTTTTTACTTCATTTATTATATTTAAGTCAAAAACCTCTCATTGCTTGCATATTTTGATTATATAGTTTTTATAGTAATTTTATGATAATATTATTATTTGCTAGTTTTACTTAAATAAACAAATTAATATTGCATTTATAACTATTGACTGATGAAAGGAATAATGTTTGGCTTTAGATTTGTTCTGTCATTAATTATTCTGTCTTTATAAGCTAAAAGGTGTGCTACCTTTTCCACCACCCTCCTCTCATTGGTGCGATCATGGTCTATCTATACTACATATATGAACACAAGTTAGATAAATAAGGTTATTTGAACTTGATAAAACTTGAGTATGGGAAATGACATGCAGATAATTCTAGATAAGGAGGATCAAAATAGCAGCTTGATCTAGGTTATAGCAAATCAAGATGAGAAGGAGGATTCATCACTATGAATCAAGAGGGGATCAATTACAGTAGTTCTTGAACCCTGAGTGAATTCATCGTAGTGGTATTCAAAGAGGCTGACCCTTTCCTAAACAACTTCAACTTTGACCCTTGTTGCCCAGTAGAAGGGTAAAGACAAGGGAGTTGGTATAAGATTTCAATGGTTGATTATTTTAAGTCTTTACATGACAAAAAGGGTATCTATATCATGATGGAGGTATATTAAGGGATTTTATCCTATAAAAAATATTGAAAAAAGGATTTTAGTGATGTCTTCAATCGTCCCTCTCCAAGGAACGTTGGAAAGGACCCAAACACATGACAAGTAGCATCTCTAATGAAAGCCTACAATGAATTGAGGGAGTAATATTTTGGGACCTCGAGTGGATACACCATTACCATCTCGGTTAAGGATGATCGTTTCATTGGTATTTGGGACCAAATATTGTGGAGAATATTACATGTATATTATACTTTCAAAAAAATTAGACAAAACAAAATTGTAGAAAAAATATTAGATAAATAGTGCATTATATCACATAAAGGAGGAGCAGTATAGCTTTGTATGTGTACAACACCTCGTAGTTGAGATACATATAGAAGAAAAACAAAACCCCTCAAATAATTAGGCTAGATGATGCACGTGTTATTGTTCTAGTCCGATAGGGTTGTATTTGATGGATTCAGATCGCATGAGAACTTCAACATGGAACACTAGTCTTTTTCTTCAACATGCAAAGGACAAAATGGGATCTTTAAGTCACGTAGTGCACAAACTGGGAAGACACAAGTTGCAGGAGTGGTCACTCGGTTTAGATTCAATGGCTTTGATGTCGATGGTAGATGCGGTCTATGTCGTAGTCATGGGTAGTGATGGAAATGGGATGGTGGCGAGTTTAGTGGTTGTTTAGTATGTCGTGGGTGTTTCAAAGAGAGAAAGAGAGAGATGGAGGCTAGAACGTAAAAGCTTGGACCTTTATGGCGGTCCTAGTGTTTTATACGTGTCGGTATCGCCTAGTCTACATGAGATACAAATGTATTGCCTATAGTAGATACGATATATTAGCTGTTAAAAGTCTACATGTCTAGGTCATTGTATCGCATTGTGATACAAGTAAAAATAACTATATCTCTACTCTAAGATGCAATATAACAACATTAATTTAGTATCTTTTTGTATAATTTTTATTTGTGTATGTGTTTTTTCAAAACAACAGTATACACGTTTTTTCCCCCCCAAATTTTGTGTGTATATGAAGTGTCATGTAGGGGTGTTCATGGACCGGTTAACCGGTCCATGACCTCATTTTTCAAACCAGTCCATAATGATCGGTTTTTCTAAAATAGAAACCGTAACCGGTCCATTATTAACGGTTAACCGTCTTAACGGTTAACCGGTTTTTTTCGATTAATTTTTCGGATTTCGGTTTTTAACCATTCAATATAATGGTTAACCAAAACCCACGGTTAACCATATTTTCAGATATTACCTTTGAAAAAAGTAGAACCTTTTTCATATATTTATATTCAAAAATTGCAAAATGATAAATCAAATAAATATAAAACCAACAAATCCATACCGTAATAATTAAAATAAAGTACAACACAATAACAAATAATAATTAGAACATAAATGTTCCAAGCAGTGGAAAACGAACAATAGATCTAGATTCTACAAACCCACGTATAACATTACATCAAATCCTCCCAGCACATTCCATAGAAATATAGTCACCAGGAATGGAATTACATAATATTTTTTGCACTTAATGAACTACAAAGGAGAGGAATCTTAAAGGTAAGCATAGTCTCAGTTGGCATTAATGCTTAACCAATACAAAATACTGTAACAGACTCAGCCTAATCATCTTCCAATACAAAATAAAGTACAACACAATAACAAATAAAAATAAGAACATAAATGTTCCAAATAGCACATGTTCCAAATCATAATAGTTCAATATCCAAGCATTTCTTATATTCTCCATCACTTTCTTGTATTCCACATTGCAAACACCAAGAAGATGTAGCCACACTGCGGAAAAAAAATGAGAATCTGTCAGAAAAAAATATATTCAATAATATATGAGTATTAGTGATAGAAATTAACTTACTTTCTCTTCTCAATCATCAATTGTGCAAAGAGGATGATCTTCTGTAATGCAAGATGTTTCTAGGAAAAACATAACAAAATGGAAAAGATCATAGAGTTTCAATATATAAGTAAATGATTTAAAAACAAAGAAAAAATAGAAAGTAGAAATATATTTACCTATGGATACCGACTCAAGTTGCTCCAAGATATGCTCTAATATATGGGTTTACTTGAATTCCTTAACCAATTTTGCCCACAAATTAGAGCTTCCACAAGTCTAGGAGTAAGAGCACTGCGAAATGAATCAAGCACACGACCTCCAGTGCTAAAAGCGGATTCACTAGCAACTGTAGATACAGGAATAGCCAACACATCCCTTACTATCAAAGAAATTGTCGGATACTTAGATGCATTTGTTTTCCACCAACCCAATATATCAAAAGAAGGTACCTTCTTCTCACAATCATCATGCAAATATTTTTCCAATTCATTTTTGGATTCATCACTTCCTTCATCCCCACCATGTTTCATGTACTTATCATCTAGATATTGGCCTACATCTTGATATTCATCAACCATCATAGGCGAGTCCACATCTTGTGGTTCTCCACTAGTTTGAACACTAGATGTAAGATTGGAAACATTATAAATCTCAAACAAAGATTCCAAAATAACTCTCACCTTTTCTTTTAGTTTGCATGCAACACCCACATCATAAAATTCACCAACCATGTAATCAACATATCTCAATTTGCATCTAGGATCAAGAACCAATGCAACAAATAACAAAACATTGATGTTATCAATATTAGCCCAATACTTGTCATACTTCTTCTTCATCCTAAGAGCCATTGCTTTCAAACTAGGATCCTTACCCTTTTCAATCATGTCTGATATCATCATGCCAAGGCCATAAATCTTCTTCATATATTCATTACTGGTGACATGAAGTGTGCCAGATAAGCTCAAAGTGGTGTCATAAAAAATCTTAAGAAAAGGCAGCAATGATCTAGCATATTCCCAATCCTCAAAAGTTGGAGTGCCTTTCTTCATAGCAAGTTCCAAAGAGTACTTGCTATCAGTGAGCTCCAATAAATCAAATGCCTTTTGAAATTTCAAGGCTGCCTCTAACATTAAGTATGTTGAGTTCCATCTAGTCTCTACATCTAAGCATAAAAGACTTTTACTATCAATCTTCTCTTTTTCAACACAACTTTTAAACTTTTGATTCCTAGAAGGAGAAGATTTCACATATTTCACTGCATGCGCCTAATTCTTAGAATGGAGTCATTTATTTCACACAAACCATCTTTTACAACCAAATTCAAAATATGTGCAGCACATCTCACATGCAAGTGCTCACCCCCTAAGACACTTCCCTTCCAACTATTTAGTCTTCTTTTCAAATATTGTAAGCCCACATCATTTGAAGATGCATTATCAACAGTTATAGTTAACACCCTATCAATTCCCCAATTAAGCAAACACCTCTCAATAGCCATGCCAATTACCTCCCCAGAATGACCAGCAATAGGACAAAAAGCAATAATTCTTTTGTGTAATTTCCAATCATCATCAATGAAGTGGGCGGTGAGACACATATAAGATAAATTTTGAATGGATGTCCATGTATCAGTAGTGAGACAAAGTCTTGAAGACATTTTTTTGAAATATTTTTTCATTTTTCCCATTTCCTCCTTGTAAATATTGTAGCAATCTCTTCCTATAGTTGCACGTGAAGGAATTCGAAAACGTGGTTGCATCACTTGACAAAAATCATGAAACCCTTCATGTTCCACAAAGTTAAAGGACAACTCATCAACAATAATCATTCTAGCAAGATATCTTCTACATTCCTCTTGATCAAACTTCCAATTAGCAAGTAAATTTGCACAAGTCCCCACATCAAATTTAGGTGTAGGTTTTATAGCTAATGTTGCTTGTCTCTTGTCCATATTGTAAGGATATTTTTTACACCTATTTAGATGATTACTCAAACAACTTGTACCACTAGAAGATGGACATACAAGAGACTTGGTGCAATATTTACATGTAGCTCTAGGATCATTGGCATCATTATTCTTCTCAAAATGTTCCCAAACCCATGACTTCCTTTTACGCACCTTTGAATTAGCCGGTTGAGGGAGAGGCGCTTTTGTTGCATTACCATCACCACTCGAAGGTTGAGAGCTCATATTCTCATTACTTAAAGCTGGAGGGACCACATTTGAAGTAGAATCAGCGGTTTTATCATTATCCCCAGTGCTAGACATCTACAACTAGACAAACATAAATATATAAGTAATTTTATAAAATGCATTCATTTATGAAATAACAAAAGAAACTCTGGTAATCCATCGTGACATACAAGTGCCATGTAACAAACCATACACATACAAGGGCAGTATATAGCCTGCTATTTCATCTATCATCATCTACTTACATATATATATATATATTTATGTGTATGACTTGTATTATCGTTAATTACTTGTACTTTATTTACTTATATATATATATAATTTATTTATTTAATAATTATCATTATTACTTGGATAAATTATACTATATGAACGCCATTGGTTTTACACATTTTCATATTAGCTTGCATTAAAGTTACTTGTATTTTACGAACCCTTAAAAACACAAACTGTATTCAGCTTTAAATTAAAAAAACCAAAACCTGCGGAAACATACATGATACATGTGAACTGCTTAGCAAAAAGAAAATGCCAGATCCATTGCAAAGTGCTTTGTCAAAACTGAACTAGGGCTTCGAAACAAAATAATATAATCTAATTATATACTTGAAAAAAGTCTCCCCTTTATAAAATTTAAAATGTAAGTGTATTATAAGTCATAATTAAGAGAAGATGAAAATGCCAAATACAGACAAAATGCACAAGTGCATGTTTTAATCAATATTGAAGTTGTATAAAAGGTAACTAAATTTATATAAAAGATACATGACTGAATGGAATTGTTAATTCCATATTTGGTCAATCAAGCAACAAACATCCTGATCTACATCACACTGCTGCGATGGCCTCAAGCAAGGTTTGGACAAAACTGTGAATAAAAGGGCCAATCATCTTCCTACAGAGTACAGATCATTCGATCAAGCAGAGCCAACCAACAGATATAACATGATCAAACATTTCAAGACCTCCATAGACCGTATAAACTCATATTCGGCAGGTCATTTCTACTCTTTGCGCGAGACTGGTTGCATTGTCCTATTTCATATATCATAAGAACCAGTTTGCAGATAGCTATGCCGAATATAATCTTATAGGATTTTTGAGATATAACATGTTACGATGAAAAATTGAGAACAGAGATGATTGGAGTTTCAAAGGCCTATCTCGACAGTCTCAAAAGGCATTAAAAAGGAAAAAACAACTCAGCAAAGGAAAACAAATTAATTACGTTAATGAAACTAGACAGTCTCAAAATCAAAAAAGCATTCAAACTTCATTTTAGAAAAAATTAATCGATACCAAATAAATAAATAAATAAAGGGATATTGAAGAACCTTCTTCGCGGAGAGCTCAGCTGGACTGCAGGTGAAGTGAATCGTATCTGCTACTTTGACAGAGAGGAGACCGAGAGGAGAGGGAGAGGAGAGCTGGACAACCTGGACTATTCGCGGCAGCAACGAGCGACACGGACAGAGAGGAGACCGAGAGGAGAGGGAGAGGAGACCTGGACAGCCTGGACTATTTGCGGCAGCAACGAGAGACCAAGAACGGCGAGAGGAACCAAGAGCGGTGAGAGGAGAGAGAGGGAGAGAAGACTCAGAGAGCTGGAGAGAAAAGGAGGAGGCGGCAGTGGCAGTGCCAATAGGGTAGTTTAGTTTTAGGGTTTTGTGATTTTTTAATTTATATTTATTGAAAAATCAATTATATTTATATATATTATATATATATTTACAAATAACGGATCGGTTAACCGAAACCATCGGTTTTTAAATATTAAAAACCGAAACCGAAACCGAAAACCGAAAATTTTAAAATTCCAACCCTAAACCGAAACCGATGGACCGGTTAACCATTTTTTTTTTCTTGGTTTGGTTTTTCGGTTTCGGCTCGGTTTTTCGGTTTCACCGGTTTTTTTGCACACCCCTAGTGTCATGCCCCAAAGGATACCTTAAACGCGACAGTTTACCACACTCGATATTTAAACTCAAGTATGACAACCTTGATCATCCCATGAGTTTAGACATCGGGTGTAAGGATTACTTTCACCATGAAGGGAACCTTACTTTGAATTGAAATAGCTTAAGAAGATATACACAGCAATAAGAATATAAATCATATCAGTTATGACCAAGATTAATCTATTACAAAAATCTAAGGGGCATACCTTGTCAAAATATTAAGAGTCTTTAGGGTCTACAAAAGTCTCTTACAACAACATATATATAATTAAGGAGATTTAACTAGAAGTCTATGCCTAACATCTAGGTACCGACTTCTCCAAAAAGCTTCTTAAATTCCAAAAGCTGTACCATGGTGAAATGTCCCCTTGGGGATAGCCATAGATAATCGTACTGCAATAGGAAACTGTAAGGGTATAAGCTTGCGGGTTTAGCGAGCTTCACTTCCAAAATTAATACTCAATCCAACAATAAGGCAAGCAAGTTATATTAATCAATTATATGAAATGCACAAGCACGTGAACATACAATGCATAAGACTTGCCGGGAGTCCTATGTTGAATGATTTATGCTCTCCATTCTAGTTAGGTGTTTCATGCCCATACGACCATAGATTTCAATTTTTCTCTCATTTACTAAGTGGTGTTTCAGATGCCCACTCAATCGCTAATTATGTAGTTGATTCAAGTGCCTATTCCACTTCCATTTTAATTTAGGCGACCCCGTGCCGATAATTGAGTTTTTAAGCCCACCCATTACCTAGCTATTATGCCTTTTTCCCATAAAGGTATAACAACGAATGTAATGTGACTCAATATATGTTATGCATGGACAATTTAGTTATATGGTCATGGCATATTATTTAGAGAATTACAGGCATCATAAAAGATTTCAGACACTTCAATTCTATACTAAATCATACAAATATTTATAGCAATTCACATTTCGATATTCTTATCATCAATTCAACCAAGTAGAATTCACATGCACATTCCAATTTTATCTTGTCCTAATTCTAATACCACTATCATTACAAGCAAAATCATAAGCATGTAGTTTAAAGAAAGTGAACTTACTTTGCCATGGTACGAAATTCCTCTTAATCGTAATAATCCTCGGGAAGGTCTGGTTCGTCTCCCATGTCTCCTAAAAAAAGAAATACCTATAATGAGTATTCCTATGAAGTTTAAATGAAACTTATAAATCTTATTCCAACAAGTTCGTCAAAGTTCGCTTAGGAAGAAATTCTAACTTAAAATGGCTATAACTTGATCATTTTAATTCGAAATTTCGCAAATATGCTATCGATTTCTGTCTACTTTGAAAGATCTATTATTTATGATGTTATTCCTAAGTTTTGAAAACTTTTAATTCTTGGAAAGCTCAGATCAGATCTGATCAGTAGCTAGAAATCGCATTCCCGAAATTGTTTTGTGAAATTTGCATTGTTTCTACCAAGTATATTATATATACATGCAATGACTACAAGTTATTATCATGAATGACATGATATGATTATCTATATGTATATCCTTAATGATATTTTATTACAAGAATTTTTTTGAAAGCCTTACTTTGCAAAACCTTTTAAAATACTTGACTTAGAGAAACTAGTTTTATTTCTTGCAAAATCGCACTTGTTTTTATTAAAATACAACCTTAATGACCTATATACCTAATACTTCATTATTTTAATAAAATTCTTCATTTTGGAGTTGGAACATAGATGTTTAAATAGGGGTTTTGCCTAGTTACGATTTTTACAAAATTTTGAGAAATGAAAATATTGTTTGATCTATGTTTTGAAACATTTCCTTGTTTTAGGATTATACCTTGATAAAATCCACTTATTCTTGTCAAAATTAAGTCTTTACTATCTCTATTCTCCAAGGCTTCTATTTTTCAATTAAAATCCTCATTTTGGCATTTAGAAATAGGTGTTTAAGTGGGAGCCATTTCTAGATCTGAATTTTGCTAAATTGTTTTAAGGTTATTTCTTGGGTAAATCTCACTTAGTCTTTTTAAAATTAAGTCTTAACCAAAATTTCTCCCTAAGACTTCCATTTCTTTAATGAAACTCTTATTTTAGGGTTGGAAAATAGGTGTTTACTTGTTAAATTTTCCTTATACGAATTTCAAGTTTGTTGTTGGGGCTTTGACAATGTTCTAACTTATCTTTTGTAACTTTTTTTTTGAAAATATCCCTTAGTAAAACTAGACTTAACTCATCAAAATCATGTCTTTAAGATACCTATTTTATAAACCTTCATTCTTCATATAAAATACACATTTTGGAGTTGGAAAATAGGTTTTTGAAATAGGGTTATTTTTAAATCCGAATTTTCAAAAATTATTTTTGTTGAAACAAAGATAGACCTTGAACTTTTTAACATATTCTTACTATTATCATGCTCCTACAAGTCTTTTATGTACATAAGACAAAAATCTATGGCATTTATGTACTAAAAACAAATAGATCTAGTATATCATGCAAGTCATGAATGCAAATGCAACATCAACATTCTGTAGATGAGGTTAATAAATGAATACATGCACAAAATATCAATGATAACAACTTATAACAATAACATAGCAAAATAATAGTAAAACAACTTAAATATAGAGATCCACAAGATTGTGATGGTAAGAATATTATGCTTAAATGTTTCCACATCCCTAGCATAAAGCTCATAGGGATTGTAGTGGAACCACACATGTATGATCTTACCATTACATGTTTTTATTGTAGTAGGGTTTAGATCTATTACCTATTAATTATGTGAAGTAAAAAAAACTTGAAGAAAAAAAGAAGTGTGTGTGTGGGAAGAAGGTCACGGCAAAGAGAGGAAAAGAGAGGAGAGAAAACTTTTAAAAATTTGATTTTTAGGAAAGAGAAAGAAAGGTGTAAAGTGTAAGGCTTAAATGTGTTTATATAAGAAAAGAAATTATGGCTTGTGTAGTTAATAAATTGAAGAAAAATCAAACAAATGAGAGAGAGAGAGCGCCGAGGGGGGGGGGGCGCACTGGTTTTGGGGTTTTACGGAGAGAGAGAGATGTTTGGTTATTTTGTGTAATAAAACCAAATTTAATAAGTAATTTAAGTAATAAAATGTATTGGAAAAGTAAATTCGTAAGAAAAATGATTTAAGATTATAAGAATAGGTTGTTAGGATATAATAATAGGGTATGTGTGGTTGTACTTGTGAATAAAGTGATTAGAAATCAAAAAGTAGATTGGACAATTAAATTACCGGTAGTGAAGAAAATACGAGTAAAATAGCAATATAAGATATTTTTAGTTACCGAAAAATTATATAACTGATATATATAGAAATCTTATAAAATTACGAGTCTAACGGTACTAATAGTATATTCTTGGTATCTCGAGTCCCGGGACAAGTTTTCAAAGTCTATATTCGATCAGGTTCAAAGTAGGCCAAAAATTCATAAATCTGATATTTTTAAGCATCCTAATATTATTACGAACTAATCTATACTCTTCACTTATTTTCGACTTCTTGGTTTAAGAACACAGAATTGCCAGATCTAAACTGCTAGGGTTTCTGAGGATTTGTTGACTTAAGGTTTCTGATTGACTTTCCAGTTTAGGGTTTAAGCTTGAAATTACCCTAAAAATTAGGGGTTTACATGAAGTGTCTAGCATTTAAGTTACATTTTCCTTTAACCTGTTTCCTAAAAAGGTTGCTAACACATTTCAACTACAACCGAAATTAACTAATGCTTAATTCTCAACAATTGTTAGTTGCTTTTGAGGCTATCTATATAGGGTTATGTTGGAGGCCCACTCTTCAATTGGTTTAATATTTCTTTACAGTCAAATGTTCTGGGAGGTAAGTGGGTCAGCCTTCAACAAAGGAAGGAGATGACCTTATTTAGTGGTTTGGAATCCTTTTTGAAGAACTAAAAGGATAAGTTTGTTTTTATTTTTTTGAACTCTTTTAACTTTAAATTTATTAAATTTTAATCATTTTGAAAAAAGATTTCTTTTTAGTATTATGAATCCTATAAGTCTATCAAATTTACTTTTATTTTGGAAAACTTGATTTTCTATGATAAGATTTATCAATTGCATTTTGTCATCTTTATTTTAAAGCATCCCTTATTTTTATCTTATTAATTTTTTATACATACATGCTACACATATCTTGTTCATTAAAGACAGTAATTTCATTCAACATTTTTATTACTTTCCCTTTATTCATCTTATTTATTTATTTATTTTTATTACTACTACTTATTCTTTAACATAAGTTCATGCCATTTACAATGTTACTATTTTTTTCCTTTTACTTTTTTTTTATCCCTTTCTTCTTGTTTATGTTATTTATTTAAGTTAATTAATTAAACAAAGAGAAGGAAAAGGAAACTTACCTAGGTTCAGATGCGCGAGCACGGGGTTGGATTTGAGCCCTGGTACGGATCAGGTCGGACACGGGTGCTGTGGTTGAATATTGAAAATGTCTTTTTTACCCTTTTTTTAACATATATATTTTTTAATAATCTTTTATTACATGGTTCTATTAAGGAAAAAGGAAAATATATCATACAAGATTTTGTTAGATCAATCAATGGTGATGAGGGTGTAAATTATGCCAAAAGTATTAATTTTTTTATTAAATTTATTTAAGATATCAAATCTCAAGTCGTTAAGAAGAGAATAAATGTTCTATAAAATAAGTAAAACGAGATATGAACATTTTATAAAATCCATTTAAGGTGTCAAAATCTGAATGAATTTTTAATTAAATTTCTTTAATTTTCTCAATAGATATTTTATTTGATTCACTTTATAAAATATTATTTTTTTAATCACATGCAATTTTAATATTTTAAATTTTTTAAAAGTTAACTCGTTAGTGTAATTTTTCTTGTATATCCATGAGAAAGTGGAATGTTTTGATTGAAGGAATTTTCTTTTTCCTTTTACTTGATTTTTCAAAATTGGAGTATTCAAATAGGATAAGTTTATACAATGCCATATAAATACAACAAAACATTTTATTTTTCCTTTCTAAAAATGCAATATGATTACAGGAAGATAAATTTTACTTAATTTGGTCCATATATATTTTGTAGATGCAAATTTTGTGTTCATGAACTGGTTGTCTTAGTCCGATAACTTGGAAAGTGAAATCTACGATTAATCCTTTCTCATACCAATTGCTAGTTCTGTTTGAATTGTATGATTTTTATATATATCATGCATGTATCATATCTATATAAGATATGCATTTATAATTTATCTGCATTATATCTATATCGTATCATATTTGGTCAATTTATGAATAAAACTTTTTATAAATATACAAAATGGTAGGGATAAGGAAATTAATATTACTATTCTAAAAAAAATTACAAAAATACCATTGAGATGAAAATAATTCTATAATTAGACACTTTTGAAGAGACGAAGCAATAAGCGGATGATTTCATCTTTTCAAGAGACCAGTTTAATTTTATCAAAATCAAACTTGTCTTTTAAAGCGACGAGGTTACTACAACTATAGCGATATCGTCTTTTCAAGAAATGAGGTTAATTATACTCTTGTCTTTTTAAGAGACGAGTTAGTATATTTATATTAATCATATTTCTTCAAGAGACGAGATCAACGATTTGTAACCTTGTCACTTAATGAGTATGACTTACATATTTCCAAAATTATGTTTGGGCTAAGGGATTGGTGTAATTTTTATTTTTTTCCTTATCCTCAAAATAGTCATCCCACGCGGAATACAATTCAAAGTTTCCTAATTTTTATTTCTTTAATTAAACATTCCATACAGCAGATTAAATCTATGTCCTGAAACGGAATCTTTCCATACTCTCTCTGTCACTTATGTCCTGAATATCCACTTTCCCTCCCTCCCTGCCTTGTCACCAAATTTCCATTTAGAAACTTCCTAATTTATAATCTCGAAAACAGTGATTGATTCCTCCATAGCATAATATAAGCACATACATGAACATAAATCTCTATCAATTAATCTCCTTCGATATCGCCACTTCCATGGAAAGAATCTGAATATCCACTTTCCCTCCCTCCCTGTCTTGTCACCAAATTTCCATTTAAAAACTTCCTAATTTATAATCTCAAAAACAGTGATTGATTCCTCCATAGCATAATATAAGCACATACATGAACATAAATCTCCATCAATTAATCTCCTTGGATAACGCCGCTTCCATGGAAGAATCTGAATATCCACTTTCCCTCCCTCCTTGTCTTGTCACCAAATTTCCATTTAAAAACTTCCTAATTTATAATCTCAAAAACAGTGATTGATTCCTCCATAGCTTCCATGAAAGAATCTGAATATCCACTTTCCCTCCCTCCCTGTCTTGTCACCAAATTTCCATTTAAAAACTTCCTAATTTATAATCTCAAAAACAGTGATTGATTCCTCCATGGCATAATATAAGCACATACATGAATATAAATCTCCATCAATTAATCTCCTTGGATAACGCCGCTTCCATGGAAGAATCTGAATATCCACTTTCCCTCCCTCCCTGTCTGTCACCAAATTTCCATTTAAAAACTTTCTAATTTATAATCTCAAAAACAGTGATTGATTCCTCCATAGCTTCCATGGAAGAATCTGAATATCCACTTTCCCTCCCTCCCAGTCTTGTCACCAAATTTCCATTTAAAAACTTCCTAATTTATAATCTCGAAAACAGTGATTGATTCCTCCATAGCATAATATAAGCACATACATGAACATAAATCTCCATCAATTAATCTCCTTCGATAACGCCGCTTCCATGGAAGAATCAGAATACGAATCCGAATGCGGATACAGCCTCGTCCCATCTCGCGTATCCCTATCCCCGTTCAAGCCAACACCTGCTCCCTCATCACGCAGGCTCCTCAGCTCCTTCTCCGAGCCAAGCCGTCCCTTCAGCTCCGCTAGGAAGCTGGCTTATGTTTCCCTACAGGGACGGCTTGTGAATGCTGAGGAGGTGACCTCGGCACGGACGATCCGAGGAGGCTTGAGCCGAGACCAAGCCATCTCCTGGGAGATGTTTACTCCTATTCAAAGAGTGGTCTTAGTGGCGGTCATTGGTGTCGCTGTTTCTGAGTCTAAAAAGAATAAGATCATTTCGAATCTTAAAAAACGCATCGAATTGAGGGTTAGTTACCTTTGTACGCTTTTATTTAGGTTCATTCATTGATTTTTGTCGGATATTTAATTTTTTTTTTTTCAATTTTGCATGAAATCTGAAAAATGCTGTTCAACTTCGTGACTCGTTCGCGTCAAATTCCATGATGTTTTTCAATCCCGATGCATTATTAATTGACCAAAATTTGATTAATAAGTAGGATTGGGGGAAAAACATAAAAAATGCTTAAAAAAGAATGATGTTCAATTTCATCAATACCGGCATGATTATGATCAGAAAGAAGAATTTGCTGTCGTGTTTTTCTTCTCTTACACAAATCATGATGTCTAGGAGGAGACAAGTTTCAATGCATTTCTTCTACGTGTATCTGTAGAAGTTTAATGATTCTTTTTATTTTATATAATAGGATCAGGTTCTCTCAAGCATACAGCAGAAGCTTGACAGCCTTTGCGAGGACATCAATAATCCCAAGGACCAACAGGGAAGTGGGGCAATAATATCAGATGCCAAGGATTCTGGCTTTCCTTTTGACGCATTGTTCAAATCGAATGGAAAGGATTTTGTCGATTGTGGTTCTTGGTTATGCGATCAGCACCATGAATGGTTATATGAATTGGTGGTAAGCACAAATAATGCCCAATGCCTTTGGGGGGAGTGAGTTGACTGCAAGCTTTTGAACATTATGGCAATGCGTAGCATGGATAATGATTGTTATTTTATATCCAAAATGGCATGGAGAAATTTTGAACTGAAATGCTTTATCCGCTCTTACTGTTCTATGTATCTAAGCATATGCAATTTCTTTCTGCAGAGTCATTATCGGACAAAGGCCTTGGGTGGTGATCTGATGAAATTCATTGATGAAGCTGAACCAGAGAAACGCCGTATGTGTGACTTGTCAGATTAGGGAAATCATGAAAAGAAAAATAAAAAGAGAAAGAGTCTTAAGTAGTTCTATAACCTAGCTTGCTTATAAAAGTTGTCACTCAGAAATTGATGTTCTAAGAGACTTTTTTCAGAAACAATGTGGAAGCTTTACAACATTAATTAAGATCCAGCTACGGCATGGGGAGAGATGGAATTTCCCAGCTCAACATCTTAAAAATTACTCACAAATAAAGAAAAACTGGAAAATCCATACCAGTCCCTTCTTTTCAACCACAAGCTCATCTACAATTAAAACTAACCAGCCATCTTTGTCTTTAGGGCCAAGTGTAGACACACGATTCAATGTTGCCACGGTTGTAACAAGATTGCGGTCACTTTACTTTGAAAATTTCTTAATGGCCCTCGCCATTTCCACCAGCTGACCATAAAATGATTCAACATCCTGTGCTTCATTCTTCAATTGCTCTGTTAAGTTTAGCACAATCATTTGATTTAAAACCTTAAACTTGGGAGATACGTTTTGAGTTATTATATATATTATTTGATATTTTATTCATTTTTAAGTTGCGATTTTGATTGAAACTTAGGACCCACTTTATTTTATGATAAAGTTAGCAAAGCTAGAAGATGTATTCACCACTGGAAGCAATTAAGTGTGAGGTGTCTAGATTTGTGACGGTTAAAATTAATCTAAACACGAAAAGAACCACATTGAGCTTCTGCTCAGTGCTGTAACTTATAGCCAAGATCCAAGGTCAATCAATGGAAAACAATATTTTTTCACTGTTTCAATATTTTCAATTTTTCAGGTCTTGCTTGGCGTTTTATACAAAATATTGCTGGTCTAGTTGACACCATAGCCTACAACATAAAGGTTGTTTCATTATATACTGATCCTTTTAACATCATATTTTTATCGTTTTCAAATAAATATTTATCAAGAAACAGATATCAATAAAAAACTGATGGTTTTACTCATAAACAAACCAAATGGATATGATACAAATAAGTTATAAATACAAATAAGATATAGATACAATACAGATAAAAATCTGATAATCCAAATAGACCTTTAATGTATAGAGATCAATATACCATAATCCCTATGGACTAAGGCCTTTATTTATTTTCTTTGTGTTGCTTCTATTCTCTTATTGCTGGTCGTTTAACCATATTTCTTTTGCTACCCGATGTGTCATATTTTCTTAGTGTGATCTAATGGTTTTCATTTCACAGGTTAATGGTCTAGCTCTAAAACAAAAGCAAGACATAACAAGCCTAAAAAAGGAATGTGAAGAAAAGGATGCCACAATTTGGGAGCTGACAAGTTTTTTGCAGACATCTGGTACTGCTAGCTCAAAGGTAGAACATACTCTTAACCATTGTATAATTTATTCAACTGATTAATCTATTGCTTATCTCAACACAGAGGATTTTAGAGCTGGAGGACATTATTCGCAGGAAGACCATGATAATCACAAAGCTCAAGAAGGATATGGTAGTTCTAGGACAGAAGGTAGGAAGATAAACTAGTTAATTATAAGTTTCCTTGAAGCAAGATATATCTAAATTAATTAAGCAGCAAATTGATGCTAGTGTAGTTGTGTCTTTTTTCCCCTTTTCGTTGCTATGTTTCTATGATGGGTTTATAATAGTTTGTTGAAACTGGTTTGATCTTGGAACTGGTTATGAAAGCAGTTTCTGCTTCTTTGTTTCTTTATTATAAAATGTTTCTGGGATCACTCAATTGTTGTTTTGCATTCAAATGATTTCACATTTAGATAAAGGATTCAGTTCATAATAACCCGGGTTTTGCGACCTTCATTCAAGCTCTCTGTTTTACTTATAAGACATGATGCAAGATATAGTAACTCTAATAAGAGTTGCATTCACTAGCCTTTAAACCTTCTCATGTACTATAACAATTGTGTAGCTAGTTTTGAAAAGAAACATATACATATGGAAATATATATTTTTTGAGCCTCTTAACTGGTGTCTTGGGGCTTTCAATAAAAAGTCTCATTTTCTAACGCTGAGTATTCATTGCAATGTGCAGTTTGTGCAATTGACAAGACTTCAAAGAGCATCTTCATCTTGTTCATGGATGGACAATGATACTAGGCAACTTCCTCTAATGGTAGAGAATCTCCTCTATGATATGGATAATACAACTAGCCCTTCTTCTTTGATTCAGATAGTTCTCCTGTGAGTGGACCGATGGCTACTATTATTAAAATTAAGGAAACCCCAAAAGAGAAAAATGATGATGCATTGTGCAAAGAAATGGCTACCATGACTAATAATCTGGAAACCCTGAAGGAGAAAAGTGACAATACCTTGTAGAGAGATCAATTTTCTTCCATAAACAAGGGCTCAAAGATACGGCATACTGACAAGTATACACATTCTCGATATAGTAGTCCGCGAAAAGAGATATCGATGAACTAAAAATCTAGTTAAATATCTTTCTCCAGATTGAAGCAATGTTGATTATATGGTTTTTATGGTGATTTTAATATCATATTATTATTTCTTAGTTTTGTTTAAAGAAACAAATATAGTATTGCATTTATGACTATTGACTGATGAAAGGAATAATGATTAACTGTAAATTTGTTTAATTCTTTATTGACACCATTAAATCACTTTTATCATCAATTATTCAACCTTTACAAGCTAGAAGGTGGTGCTACCTTTTCCGACCACCCTCCTAACATAGGTGCCATCATGGTCCATCTATACTATAGATATGAATGCAAGCTAGATAAATTGTAACGCCTTAACCTGTTGGCAATTACAACCTGCCACGTGTCATCTCTTTATAGGACACATTAAACCACAATATAAACACATAAGATATAGTCTCCATAACTCTCATAGATGGTACATCAGAAGATTCAAAACCTGTATAAAATATATAAAAAAAAATTCCTTTTAAAAATCTCCTGTTTATCAAAACAAAGTTGGCATAAACCAAGCTAATATAATCAAGATAATTCTAACTCCACTAATTATGTAAAATCTATCAAATGCTATAAAAGATATCGAAGAACATAAAAATCCATAATCCTTCAGAACATATAAAAATCTTTAACATAATTCCAAAATTTGCATGAGATTTAAAAATTCTTTTCTCCAATTCCTGTATTGAATCTATTCTTCAGTAGGATAGTGTGGACCACTATTGCCATCCCCTTGATCTATGTATAAATCATATCTAGAAATATCATATACCATGTCATCCTCACATGTACCTGAAAAACAGATGGAATGAGCGAATATGCCCAGTACGCCAATTTACAAAACAAATGCATATGCACATGCAAAATATATATATCAAATGTAACTTATTCTAATGCAACCAATCAGATTATTATCTTTATTAAGCTAGCCAAACAACACAGTTTGGAACTATGAATCCCTAGTTCCAAACCGGGGTAACTCAGACCCCTGAAAATCAACTAACTTTTAAAATAGGTAATTATATACATATATTGGTGAATGGGTACTCCCCAAACACCCGCAACCATATTGCCAAAACACCTAAATCTACCTGAATCATCTCTAAGTACAACTCCATTAGGGACAACGACATACAAGTATCAATAGATTGCCACATCAGTATCACTGTCTGCCAGGTATTTACTGGTCATAGCCAAATACACCCAGCAGACAAATTAATTAACCCGAACAGATTTACATTAATTATTAATCTGTTCCTACAACAAAGCATACAGAATACTAAACCTGCAAGTAAATACAACAAACAATGAATGGTTATACTTAAATCAATTTCAAGGAACATGACTCCAAATCCCAAAACCCTGATCACATAAACAGAACAGATTTCAATGCATCTCTTTCATAGAATAAACTTAATTTTCAAACATCACCTAAAAACCTAATCTCCAAAGAATAACAAATCCATACCTTCTTCCTTGAATGAAACACAAAATCTTCTCCAAAGATCGAATTCCCTTAACAGATCTTATAAGCCCTAGAATTCCATTCAATAAAATCAAACCAAAACTCAACAAAATTCATCTCTATACTATCATAAGGATTAAGGATATATAAACTTACCTAAAAAATGTGATCTTTAATCCTTCTTGATCACCAAAATCTATATCTTCAAGCAAGATAAGGTTTTTCTTCAATCCCTCCTTCAAAATCAATAGAAACCCTAAGGAAATTTCATAGATTCTTTTAAATCCTAAAGGAAAGATAGTTACCTTAATCTGATCTTCAAAGTCTCCTTGTTCGTAAGATAGTGAAATCCCCAAAAACACAAGTTTTTCTCCAAAATTCCTTCAAACCCTAGAACTCCATTCAAAGTAATTCGATCTATCAGAAAAGATCTCTTCTCTAGCAAATTACAAGAACAAAATGCATTCATACCTACCAAAAACTTTTGATTCGATGTCTTCTTGATTGTAGAACCAAATCACCAATGAAACTTAGGATTTTTCTCCAATGAAATCATCTCTGAGAACTTGATTCCTCACCAAGCCAAAGAGACAAACTTTAGGAATATGATTGTTAGGACGCGCTATCACTCCTATAATTAAAATAGGCGATAACAGTTCTCCAACCACATATAATGTGTAGGATTATATGTAAGGTTGTCTAAAAGAAGTGTTTGAGGAATTATTTGTCTAATTCCACGTAATTAACGAAATTGAAACCATAGTTTTCCAAAATTTTTGTAAAACATAACTACACCTCCCATATCATCTTTCACAAAAGAAATATATCCAATTCATACATGGTTAAGTACGTATATACATATTACAACCAAAGGCTTCTAACAAGCCTTAACAAAATTATACATATAATCTAACTAGAACTTTAAATACAACAACAAAAGCTATCATAACTAGTCTATTACAAAATATGGATTCCATCGAGTCTAAGGTCATCTCTAGTCCTCCAAATCATCGAGAAAATCCTCGAAATCGGTTCCATACCCCATACTCGTATAAAACTCGTCGGATTCATCACCTGAAATGGTTAAAATATGAGCCAAAGGCCCAGTACGCAAGTAACGAATACAAATGCGAAGTGATTCACACATGTTTAAGCTAAATGCAAAATGCAACAACCAATAATTTATTATTTAATCTTTAGTTAGTCATACATCATGGGAGTATTCAAACTCTGGGCAATAGTGATTTCTGGGAGAACCTGAATAACGATCATGATGCTCAGGAGGTTGATATAAGTAGCTCGGATACTCATACCATCCTAGATAAATTTATCCATAACAATTAGGTAATCTCATTTAGGGTTTCTAGCCATTTCTCGACTTTATTTAACTCGATCCATAATATCACTTAATTCAAGTGTTCCCATAAATATTGAATTAAATCATATTACATCCTTTCAAGAATAAGCAAATGTTATAGCGATACCAAATTCCCTATCGATTACCCGTTAAACCACCTATAAAAGTCATATTAAAATGACAGGGGTGGTCTAAGCACCTAAAACTACCATGCCCCCAATTTGAGCAGGGTTACCGCTCTCCGAACCAGATTCAACGGTATAAAAGACACTCAACAAACAATTATTAAATTTTTTAATTTAGAATAACTTGAAATAATGCTTATCCTAACAAAGAAACAAGCAAGTTACCGCGTACCTGAAATAGCTTGAGAACTAATGGGGTTAGCCAAGCAAGGATCTATCACTATACAAGATAATATTGAATTTCCCACTTAGTTCAAGCACTAATTAACTATTTTTCAAATACAACTAATCAAAGATAATCAAAAAAATTATTACAAAGTCATAACATAGCATTTAAACATCATATTATATGATACAATATACAACAAATATTCAATTGATCATAAATCAAGCTTTGGGAACTATTAGAGAAAGATTTTGAAAATGAAAACTGCAGGGAACATGCCGGCCTTCAATGCTGGCGGCGTTGAACGGGTACACAATGCACTAGAATTCAACACTTACCACTACTGGCAGCGTTCAAGGATACGTTGGCAACCTTGAGCCGATGTAGTATACAACTCTAAATTTCCAAAATTTTCCGAGAGTTCCATGGGGTTGGTTCACACTCATAGATACCCCCAACACCGGCAGCGTATCCATGTATGCCGATAGCGTGGGATACTATGCCGATGGCTTTAATCCCGGCGTTGAAAATTATGATTCTGTTCGCATTCCATACCGCCTCTAAGTCGGCAGCGTTAGAACCCTAATAGCTGGCGTACGCTTTGAAAAATCAACACTGGCCAATTTTCTTTACGTAGGCCGGTAGCGTTTTAAGTAGCTTTAAGAAAATAGGTTCTGATCAACTTTAACACCGCTTCTACGCCGGCGGCGTTGAAGTAGTAGATGCCGACGTACGCTCAAAACAGACCTATTCGAAAATGTTTTACTTCCCTTGTTTTCTTTACAACATTTTGTAAACTTGTACACTTTAATTCCTTCCTTAAACTCATCCTAAGTTTTCCAAAACTTGTTATATGTTCTAAATACCATTCAAACAACACAACTCCACTTCTAATCATCAAACACCAAACTACAACATTCAAACACCAATTACACTTCAATTCCACATGCCCTTACACTACTCAACCTTTAAGCTATCCCAACACAATCATCCCCGCATGTCAAAATTCATATAAAACATATACTACAACTCCTCTAGCAATATAATTCTATTCAAACTACCATCAATACACAAAATCATTCTATCACCAATTAACACATAAACTCTATTCTAACAAAAGCGCAACTTAAATACAAACAAGGCAAGAAGAATACACTTACCATATGGACTTGGAACCTTGGTTTAATAATCTTGTTGTAAGCTTTTGTGGGTTTAAGTTATAGAAAATGAAGGGTTTAGTTATATATGAACATGGGAGAGCTTTTGAGGGAGTATAAATGAGGTTTTTAAACTTCTTGGCATGTGTAATGGTGGTCTGAAATTTTTGAACGAATTTTGCACTTCAAAAGTTGATATTTATCCCTTTGGTTGACTTTGGTGGCTGCCCTAATTAAGTCCTTTAATTGGCTTGGATTTGGCTAATTAATGAAGCTTACTTTTTGACTAATTAAATGTGGTCTTTGGCTTTATTTGTGACAAATTTTTTTTTTCTGCTATACATGGATCTAATTACATGCATAATTTAACTTATTCTAATCATATTTCATACATTCTAATACACTTAAAAAAATTATGAACTCAATATTTAATTTAATTATTTTAAAACAACAACTCAATTCATTATTCATGCATCAACATAATTCACATATATTACATTTCAAAATCATATATAATTTCAATAACACATTTATAAAATATAATTTAGGAAATGTAGCTATTTCAATGATCAAACTAATAGATTGTTGAAAAGAAAAGGGAAGAACCCACTTACCTAGTGTTTAGACTTAAGAACATGACAACATATCACATTTATTGTCCTTTTTTATAACATTCATTGTCCTTCTTTATGATTTATTACGTCTCTGTAAAACCCTTTTATTTATTAGTGTATCACATTCATTGTCCTTCTTTATTATTTGATTTGAATAGACTATTTTATCATCTTATTTGACAGCATATGATATTCCTTAGCCTTCTTTATAATTTATTTATATACTTTAGGGTTGACCATAAAACCCTTTCATTTTATATTAAATGACATATTTGTCCTTCTTTATAGTTTATTTATCTTTATATTACATTTCTCCCTTCCTAAAAAAACCTTTCGTTCTTGAAAGTTACCTAAATTTCTACAACTCCTTAAATTCCTTATTTCCAAATCCATAGTTTATGCTTCCATTTACTCTCCGGCATTTAGATGCTTTCTGTTTAGCCACTGATCTCTCATACCATATTCTCCTACTTCCAAACTCTTTTTCTTATTTTCTCAATTGATCATCTCAATTGACTATACCACAATTTAATCAATGTCTACATAACCCATACTTTCATTGTATAAATTTGGTATACTCTATTCACATTTATATGATATGCTTCATGATTATCATTCAAACTTTTTACTTTTGTTTCTGATTTTTCCAGTTAAAAATCTTTCTTACAAAATCTCGAACTCAATTCTCAATATTTAGATTCCTAATGCACTTTGGCTTTATAATTATCACTCCTACAAATCCATCTAATTCATCAATAATAGATGATTATTCTTCACCTGGTTTTATATTCTTCCGCTCTTATTCATTCCATTTCTCAACAAAAGATTTTTCTTTGTTTGAATACTTATTTTTCTAACTTCAAAAGCCAACCATCACTTTCTTCCAAAACAATTGTATATCGTAC
Source organism: Combretum micranthum (assembly GCA_024138025.1). Lineage (NCBI taxonomy): Eukaryota > Viridiplantae > Streptophyta > Magnoliopsida > Myrtales > Combretaceae > Combretum > Combretum micranthum. The sequence continues at coordinate 52,824 of JAMXBD010002991.1, forward strand.
GGTAGAAAATTTAATCCAACTTATTACCACAATTTAATCATCATACCTTATCTCTGATTATCGTTACTTCCATTAAAACTTACCTAGGACATATTCACTTTATAATTCTTCAATTAACAACTAGAAAGCTCAAATCATGGGACTTAACATTTTTCATTCCTAACTCTGAAGATCAAACCTCACATTGGTTTGTTATTTCATGTGATGTTAACATCTACATATCCGCTAGTTAGTGTTATCACCCTTGTTAAACACCATAGATAATCCACAACTTTCATTCATTCATTGTGCTATTCTAATTGTCTTCCAAAACTTGTATTGCCTTTTTATATAACAATTTTACATCTTCATATAGATTTTCTTTCAAAATCATCCCAAAATTCATCATCATAGATTAGTGTAGATGTCATCATTGTTCATCATTCATAGATTTCCCATATCTTACAACTTACTAAGATCACAGTTCCTTCTTGCAATTGCTATTCCACATGCATATTCTTATCTCCGTACGATTTAACTATTCTCTTATTTATGCTGTTTATCTCCATACTTTTCATCTATTCTTCAACATGACCTTTCTCATTTATCTTCATCTCTACAATACTACATCTGCCAAATTAACAATCCATTTGTCAATCATTCATGAGGATTTCTTGCCTTTTAATTTCACTACTAGTTACTTCTAGTCAACTCCATACATCTATCTTCTTACTCTTAAACTTTTATTTGTTCAATTCCTTTATCATCTTATCTCCATGGTATTATTTATTTTTCTCTTATTTCGTAAGCCATGTATTCTAACCCTTCATTGTCATATTGATATATATTATCTTTACTTTTATTGATTTTCACCTTAAATGTACTTTCAACCACAATATGAGACCTTTCTCCATTCTTACTCAAATTTTCATTTTTTAATTGGATTCTTCTCCACTTTCTTTGGTAGTCACTACTTGCACTTCAAACTTATAATATAATTTCCATATGATAGGCTAAACTCCACCATTAAACTATAACAATCAATCACATCATAATACTTTGCCAACCAATCTTCTCCCAAAATTACATCAAACTTCACTATATCTATTACTATTAGGTTTATAGGTAACTACCTACCTTCCATTTCTATATTTATATTCTTACAAATCCCATTCAACCAAAGCTCCTCTTATAAAAAAGTATGCTTATAAACAACATCTAACTTACAATCATCGCACTCATTACATACAGATACAATGATCCAGGGATTCGTGAAAATCTTACACCAATATCTAAGATTACTTAAACATCATACATGAGTATAGAGAACTTACGTGCAACCGTATTCACCTTAGATGTATCATTGTGTTGGAGGGCATAAACCTTAGCCAATGTCCTCTGTCCTTGATGCCGAGGTTATCCTATTTGAATTCCGAAAACCACTAGCATACCAGGCTCCTTACAGTCTATGGCCTTAGGTCCTCGTTGTCCACACTTAAAACAAAACATTCTTAGAATAATTCTGTCAGTACAAAATCTTGTGCCCAACCTTGCCACATGAAAAATAAGCATTTTCAGGCTACTTGCAATCCTTAATATCATATGGTCCACAACATCTTATACACTTCCCCTCATTATCTTGAATTGCTAATCTAACTTGATGAATGATAAGCCTCTTTGCCCTCTCTTGGGTAAGAATAGTAGAGGCTGGTCTCTTTCCAAATTAAACTTGACTCCTCTGAATTTCACTACTTTTAATCTTATTCAAACCCTACTCAACTATCTTTGCTTTATTGACCACAACTAAGTGGTTGGTCACATCCATCAAATTCATTTGATGCTGAAACTCATGTTCTATCCTTGTAATAAACCTGCTCACCAAATTCACATTGCTTTCTCATAATTATTATTCCACATGAACCTTCATACCTTTCATAAGATTTAGTGATTCTCTTATTTCTTTCGTCATTCTCATTTTACCATCTACAAATTTATGTCCATTAAGCCACCAATCACATCTTACACTGCCATCCTGTATCCATATTCTGATGCATCAATTATGTCACTAAATCCTTCCATTCCACTCCAGTTATCCATCTTTTACCTCTAAACCAAAATTTCTATTCAAAATCTATATCAATTCATTTTCCTTCATTGTCTTTGTATCATGTATACCACACTTATTACTACATTTGAAAATTAAATCTCTAAAATTTCATCTCCATTAATGGAATTGTCCGAGGTGATCACTCTAGCCATATGTTTCTTGGTGCTTAACCACTAATTATTTGCTCTCCCACTAAGAAAATAGGAGACATACTCTATCTTCTTATTTTCAAGAATGTCTAAGGTAGCAAAGATCCTCTTTACCTCTTCCATCTATAGTTGTGTCTCAAGTGGCCTCCCAAATGTTGATTCAATCTTATATACTAAATCCACAAACTTGTTTAAACTCAATACATCAGCCTATCTTGCTCCATTTCCACCATTTCCATTGTTTCTTTGAGTCTCCTATCTAATATTCTATTGCTGTTAGGTAACTACTCCCAAAAGAGTATTCATAGCCTGCATGAGCTGTGCAACATTCAACAGGTACTTGTTGTCCCATAGGTGGAATTAGTTGTGATGGTAGTAAATCCCCATACACCTTATCCAAAGGTGGCTAACTCTCAAGTGGCATATTCTCATATGGTCCTCCATTAACTTTCTCTTCATCAATGAAAGAGACACTCATTAGGTGCTCTTCTTCTTGGAGGCATACTAAGGGATATACAAGGAAACATAAGAACAAACATAAATCATGCTATATAGATCAAAACGCTATATATACTACAAGATCACAACATATATATTGAAAGCAACCTAACCCATTTGCTACCTCACTCATCAATGCTCACCATCTTAGGGAGTCATAACTTAAATCTAATATGATCAAAACCTATTGCTCTGATACCAATTAAGCTGTAACATCCTAACCTGTTGGTAATTACAACCCACCACGTGTCATCTCTTTATAGGACACGCAAAGGCTATAACAACCTAAACCATAATATAAACACATAAGATATAATCTCCATAATGTCATAGAGGGTAGTTCAAAACCTATATAACATATAAAAAAAATTTTCCTTTTAAAAATCTCCTGTTTATCAAAACAAAGTCGGCATAAACCAAGCCAACATAATCAAGATAATTCTAACCCCAATAATTATGTAAAATCTATCAAATGCTATAAAAGATATCCAAGAACATAAAAATCCATAATCCTTTAAGATATATAAAAATCTTTAACATAATTCCAAATTCTGCATAAAATCTAAAAATTCTTTTCTCCAATTCCTATATCTGAATCAATTCCTTAGCAGGGTAGTCTGGACCACTATCGCCATCCCCTTGATCTATGTACAGATCATATCGAGAAATATCATATACAATATCATACTCACCTGTACCTGAAAAGTGAAAGGAATGAGCGAAAACGCTCAATACGCCAATCCCCAAAACAAATGCATATGCACATGCAACATATAATATATATATATATATATCAAATGCAACTTATTCTAATGCAACCAATCATATTATTATCTTTATTAAGCCAGCCAAACAATACAGCTCAGAACAATGAATCCGTAGTCCCAAACTTGGAGTAACTCAGACTCCTGAAAATCAAACAACTTTTGAAAATAGGTAATTATATACATATATTAGTGAATGGATGCTCCCTAATGACCTGCGACCATACTTCCAAAATACCTAAATCTGTCGGAATCATCTCTAAATGCAACTCCACTAGGGAAAACGACACACAAGGATCAACAGGTTGCCATACCAGTATCACTGTCTATTAGGTCTTTACTAGTCATAGCCAAACACACCTAGTAGACAAATTAATTAAGTTGAACAGATTTAGATTAATTATCAATTTGTTCCTACAATAAAGCATACATAATACTAAACTTGCAAGCAAATACAACAAACAAGGAATGGTCGTACCTAAATCAATTTCAAGGAATAGGACATCAAATCCCAAAACCCTAATCACATAAACACAGCAATTTCAATACATCTCTTTCATAGGATAAACCTAATTTTCAAACATCAACTAAAAACCTAATCTCCAAAGAATAACAAATCCCTACCTTCTCTCTTGAATGAAACACAAAATCTTCTCCAAAGATTATATTCCCTTAACAGATCTTATAAACCCTAGAATTCCATTCAATAAAATCAGACCAAAACTCAACAAAATTCATCGCTATACTATCATAAGGATTAAGGATATATAAACTTACCTAAAAAATGTGATCTTTAATCCTTCTTGATCACCGAAATTCAGATCTTCAAGCAAGATAGGGTCTTTCTTCAATCACTCCTTCAAAATCAACAGAAACCCTAAGGAAATTTCATAGATTTTTTTAAATCCTAAAGGAAAGATAGTTACCTTAACATGATCTTCAGAGTCTCCTTGTTCGTAAGATAACAAATCCTAAAAACATAAGTTTTCTCCAAAATTCCTTCAAACCCTAGAACTCCATTCAAAGTAATTCAATCTATCTGAAAAGATCTCTTCTTTAACAAATTACAAGAACAGAACGGATTCATTCCTACCCAAAACTTTAGATCCGATGTCTTCTTGATTGTAAAACCAAATCACCAATGAAACTTAGGATTTTTCTCCAATGGAAACATCTCTAAGAACTTGATTCCTCAACAAAACCAAAGAGACAAACTTTAGGAATATGATCAAACAAATAGATTGAAAGGAAAAGGGAAGAACCCACTTACCTAGGGTTTAGACTTCGGAAGAGATGTGAGGAGGGAACAAAAAGGTTAATGGGGTATTTATAGGCTTTGGGAAAACCTAATTTCAAATATTTCATTCATTGTCCTTTTTTATGATTTATTACATTTCCATAAGACCTTTTATTTATTAGCGTATCACATTCATTGTCATTCTTTATTATTTGATTTGAATGGACTATTTTTTCGTCTTATTTGATAGCATATGACATTCCTTACCCTTCTTTATAATTTATTTATATACTTTAGGGTTGACCATAAAGCCCCCTTATTTTATATCAAATGACACATTTTCCATTTTTTATAATTTATTTATCTTTATATTACATAAATCATGTTATTTGAACTTGGTAAAACTTGAGTGTTGTGGATGGGACATGCAACCAATTATAGATAATGAGGATCGATAACAGTAACCTGATCTAGATTGTAGAAATCAAAGTGAGAAGGAGGATTCATCACTAAAAAATCAAGGAGGATTAGTTGCAATGGTTCTTCTTGAACCTTAAGCGAATTCACCATAGTGGTACTTTAAAGAGGGGTACCCCCCTCCTAAACAACTTCAACTTTGATCCCTATTGCCTAGTAGAAGGGTATGGATACAGCTGGTTGGTATAAGATTCTAATGTTTGATTACTTTAGAACTTTGCATGACAACAAGGGTGTCTATATCGTGATAGAGGTATACCAAGGGATATTTATCCCTTAGAAAATGTTGAAAGAGGGGATCCTAATGATTTTCAATTGTCCCTCTCTGAGTAACGTTAGGAAAGGACCAACCACATGAGAAGTAGCATCTCTAAGGAAAGTCTACATGAATTGAGGAAGCAATATTTTGGGAAGACCTCAAGTGAATACACAATAACCATCCCGATTGAGACAACTGTGTCACATTGGTGTTTGGGACCAAATTTTATGTGTATATGGAGTATCTGGCATTCAGGTTGCATTTATCAATGTTATTAGCTGTTAATTTGAACTTTTTGGTATTTTTCATTTCCCTTAATCGGTTTCCTAGAAGAGCTACTAACACATTTCAACTAGAGCTTAAGTTGATTAATGTCTAATTCTTGGCAATTGTCAGTTGCTTTTTAGGCTCTCTCTATATAGTTATATCGGAGGCCCACTCCTCAGTTGGTTTAACATTTCTTTATAGTTAAATCTTTGGAGGGCAATTGGGTCAGCCTTCAATAGAGGAACGAGATGACCTTGTTTAATGGTTTAAAATCCTCTTTGAAGAACTAAAAGGATAGGTTTATTGTTGTGGAACTTGGCAAAGTCGTGTAACCAGCCAAATGACTAAAAGACCACTAAAGAGTTTATGGCATTTTTGAATTGGCATTCCTCAATTGGTATCGATCGTCTTGATGTCAAAAAAAGTTAAGTTTTTCTCAGAACTGGGTCCATGTTTCATATTTTGGGCTTTCTTTGAAGAGAGGGAAATTGATGCCAAAGATATTTCTTGGCTATCATCTTCTTATTCAAGTGGTCTTCTAAAAGGCTCTTGGGGTTAAAGACCCGTGTGATGGGGGTGGCTGCTTGGAGTACACTTGGCATGGATTCACCCATTTTCCCTTGATTTATTTATTGATTAACTCGTATTTTTACTCTTTTTGTAGGAGGTGTAAGTAAGAAGGATGCCTAAAACTTCCAAAAATTGTTTAAGAGTAGTAAGTGAAGCTGGCAACTGATGGGTATGGGTTTTGATGGTTCTAGAGACTGTCAGTGGAGGAGGTGTGTTGGATGGGGCCAATTGGTCGCGTCTAACACTCAAGTGGTGGCAAAACTATCTGAAAACAACTAGACTAGTTATTTAAAACTCCAATGGTGCTGTCGGCGATGGTTATTGGTTGCCGGCAGTAGAGAACTTCTGGAATTGAATTGAAGTTACCAATCCGACATATTACTTACCTTTAAGCTTTCCTGCACTTCTAAATTGCTCGAAATCATCAAAAAACTTCAAAATTAAAATTTTCAATTTAGAACCCTTATTTCTTATGAACTTTGAATAGAGCTTTTTAGAAGTGATTTCTATTGAGATTGTTGATGGAAATGTGATTTTTAAGCTCCATTTTATTGGTTTCAAGCTTAAATCAAGATGGAAATGAATTCAATTGCATTAACCAAAACGAAAATTAGGGTTTCATTTTCAATTCTAATTAATGTTGATTTCATGAGCTTTTACTAACTTTGAAAGAATATCCATGCACATTCGATCAAATAATCAACCTAGGACACTTCATTGCACTTCAACTTGGTCAAAAATCACCATTAACAGTCTTTGAGTTCATTTTGTGTTCAAACTTTCCCCAGTTTTTTATCCCCAAATTTGACCCTTCGAAACAATGAGTCGAGACCAATTTTTGGTCTGGTTCAAAGTACTCATTGTATACTTTACAATTTCAACATTAATCTGTGAAATTGTTAAGTAAAATGGGTCCAAAAATTCATGAAAGTGATCATCGGAGATGGTTTCACATGTGGATTACTCCTTTTCAAGGTTGAAGATGACAAATGACACCAATGCGCCTAATCATCGCGTACTACGTGGAGCATCTTGGTGTAAGAAAAAAAAAAAAGGGCAATTTCTTGTCTTTGTGCAAGTTCAAACCCATGACCTCCATTTTACATATTAGTGACTAACGCGTACAGGCTGTTAGCCTATGTTTTGGTTTGGTTGCATATAAAATGCATTTAAAGCTTAAAAACTGAACCTAATTAAATAAGCCAGCCCATTATGGGCTATTTAATTGAGTCCAAAAAAATTTTATAATAAAAATTAATACTATATTGAGCTAGTATTACTTATTTATATTTTTAATTAATTAATTTTTGTTTTATTTTTTAATAATAATAATAATTATTTTCTCTTTCTTCTCTTTTTTTAATATTTTTATTGCAATTTGTGGGCTTAATACAATATTAATTTTTACTATAAATTGAAGCCTTAAATGACAAAAATGGGGCGTTTACAACTGTCCCTCTTTGTGGTGATATTTGTTAAAACTTCACCACAAAAACAAAAAAAAAAAGACCCCATTTTGCCTTCTGAAAGCTCTAAAGCAAACTTGGAAGCGGATAATGAGCTCTTGCAATTGATTTGCTGGGGATTATGACTAGATGACAAACATCCCTTGACCGTGCTCCCTCAATTTGATATAATGACTTAACATAAGTGCCCATGAGCTGGCTTATAATTTAGTGCAAGTGCACTCCTTAAGCTAGCACTTGATTTAGGGAGGCGCTCCTTTGAGCTAGCTTATGATATGATATAAACGCACTCTCTGAGTTGGCACTTGGCTTGGATTTAGTATAAGTGCACTCTTTGAGCTAGCATTTGGTTTGGATAGGCTTTCCTTGAGCTGGCTTATGTCTTGGTAAAAGTCTGCTTCTTCAGTTGGCACGTAGCTTAGGTAGGTGCTCCTCTAAGTTGGCCTATGACTTGGTACAAGTGCACTCCTTAAGCTAGCACTTGGCTTGGATAGGCACTCCCTGAACTGGCTTATGACTTGATACAAGTGTGCTTCTTAAGTTGGCACTTAGTTCGAGTAGGCGCTCTTATGAGCTAGCTTTTGATTTGGTCAAGTGTGCTCCTTGAGTTGGTACTTGGCTTAGATTTGGTACAAGTGCGCTCCATGAGCTAGCACTTGCATTGGATTTGGTACGTACTTCTTGAGCTGGCACTTGGTTTAGATAGGCCCTCATTGAGTTGGTACTTCACTTAGATTTGGTACAAGTGCGCTCCTTGAGTTAGCGTTTGGCTTCGATTTGGTACAAGTGTGCTCCTAAAGCTAGCATTTGGTTTAGATAGACACTTCTTTGAGCTAACCTTTGATAAGGGATAAGTACGCTCCTTCAACTAGCACTTGATCTGGGTAGCTTCGAAGGATAACCGAAGTTCCTTGGTTTTTCTTAAAAAAAAAAAAAGAAACACCATGATTCCTAAAATCTTAAAGGATAACTAAAGCTTCTAATTTTGTATGATAGAAAAAGTTCCTTTACTCAGAGGATGACCAAAGTTCCTAATTAAGATTATTGTGGTTCCTATAATTCTTAAAGGGAAATTGAAGCTTCTAACTTTTATAAGATAGCAAAAGTTCCTATACCCAAAGGATGATTAAAGTTCCTAATTGGGATTACTGGTTCCTATAATTCTCAATGGATAACTAAAGCTCCTAATTTTTGTAGGATGGCTAAAGTTCCTATACTCAAAGGATAACCAAACTTCCTAATTAGGATTACTATGGTTCCTATAGTTCTCAAAGGATAACTGAAGCTCTTAATTTTTGTAGGATGGCTAAAGTTCCTATACTTAGAGGATGACCAAAGTTCTTTAATGGGATAACTATGGTTCTTATAATTCTCAAAGGATAACTGAAGCTCCTAATTTGTATTGGATGGCTAAAGTTCCTAGAATTTTCTCCTTCTTCCTTTTCTCAAAACTTCTTTTTGAAATGTTTTCAAGCCAAATTATATATATATATATATATATATATCTATTTTTCACTTGTTCCTTTTTTTTCAAAATTTAATTTTTTTTTTCATTTTTTTAAGTAGTTGCTTTTGTAGAAAAACTTTCTTTCTTTTTTCAATTTTTTTTCTTGAAAAGTTCTTAAGCTAAAGCTTGTTATTGGAAATTTCGTTTTCTTGAAAAAAGAAACGAGGAAAGTCTTTAATTAAAACCTTTTTTTTTTAAGAAATTGTTAAGAAGGGGGAATCATATCAGATCCAAAAGTTACAATTAAGCAATCAGTTTACCCATTAATTACTCATTTTTCAGTTTAGTCTTAGGTTAGAATAGAATTGTAGAATGGGACAAAAGAATTTTTCTAGGACTTTGATTCATTTTTGTTGAGGCATTGTCTTTCAAATTTATACGAAATAGTTTTTAAACCTGAGGCAATACTTTTCAAGTTGGGACAAGTGATTCATATGCCCTTGTGGATGATTTTCTAAGATAGTCATCTCATCTTAAATCGTCTAGTTTTAGAGCTCTTGCTTACACTTTCTTAGGCTCACTTTCACACATTTGACTCGGATTCAAAAAATTATGGTCTAACTTATAAGTAATACGCTTTGGTCGATCTATTAAGTCTTTTTTGGACCGTAATGTAAGCTTTTGGATTTTGGTTTTTAGCTTCAATTAAAAGAGATATCATATATATAAGCCATTTTGAAATTTATCTTCAACACTTCCAAGGTTTATAAGTCAAGAATGCTTAAGGAAAACTAATAATATGCTTGTCCCGAGATTCAAGAGCATTAATAAATCAAGTCATATGATATGAAGAGCCCCTAAAATGTTGGTATTGTGGGTAGATCTACGATATAAATATGATGTAGACATTGAGTTTTGATGGGTTTTGGTGATTTTGGACTTTGAGCATGTGCCTTTAATCCTTAAGCATAATCACCTTATTTGATTGTTCTCCATTTTTCTTCTTCTTCTTCTTCTCTCTCTCTCTCTTTGTACACACTTTATTTATGTTTCTTTTTATTCGTTTTTTCTTTTTTCTTTAATCCCCTGCTCTTCCTTGTTTCTTCTTCTTCTTCTTCTTCTTTGAAAGAATTCAAGTTGACTTATATTTCTTCAATTTTCATTAGATGGCTTATGAATCAAAATGTATGAGTTGTGTATGGTTTTGAAATGTAGTCTCCTCTTTCTTTCAAAGGAAGTGAATTATGCATATCAATTGATTGCTATGGAATTGATACAACTAAGATAAGCAAATATTAGTTAATCCTTTTCTTCTTGTTAATGACCCAAACCTCCAAATTGCCTCATTGTGGGGTGCCCCATTGCATGGTAGTTCTTGACAGGATTTATTTTTAAAATATTTCTTTGATAGACTCAAATGGGTTGCAAAGGGTAAGTGTTTAGGATGCTGAAATGAAAGCCTAATGTTACTTTGGCCAGCATATCAAATTCAAAGCGGACCTCTTTTAAAGGATGAGTCCTTTTCCTCCATTTAATGTCACTCCACTCTCAATTGTTTACGATCATTGCTTATGATTTGTTTTACTCTTATTATTCTAGACTTTTAAAATAACGCGTTATCTTTTGTTGGTTTTTGATCATCCACTCTTTCAACGCTCTTCAAGCTAATTTGCTAGATGCCCCTATTTATATTGGGCTTATATTTTAAAAATTGAGCCCAATAAATGACCTTAATTAAAGCTAGTCAAGTCCTTTTGATTGCCCCTTAATCTATGTAATTTGTAGTTAATCTTTGGCTTAGAGTGAATGATCGTTGGGCCTTGAATTATACCAACTTACTTAAATTTAGTTTAAAGGTTCCTTGCTTGTTAGCAAATTTCGACTTTTGGAATTAAAAAAAAAAAAACTCTTCTTTTTTTTAAAGATTTTCTATTTTAAAGTGAAACTTTTTTTTTTTTGAAATGGAACTAATATAAGTGACTTATTTATAAAAGGGTAAGATCACCACTGGTTACTAATTACAAATATTTACACATGATAGATCTTTTGTTGGTAGAGAACACATCAAAAGAATGCTTGAATCCTATGTTGAATATTTATTTACAAAGACAACTTTGTCTAAAAGAATTTTTGAAAGAATAAATTTATAGGGAAAAGTTACAAAAAAGGATGTTCCCCTTTTTTTCACAAGGAAATATTTACAGGGAAATTTTGACTCTTGAAATAATTTCAATCTTTACTTTGATCTTCAAAAATTCTTTTTAAGATGCCCCCAAAACTTGATCATTACCCCCTTTTAGTGAATGTAGATTTGGTAGGTTCTAAAGATCCCTGGATTAACAGACTGCGAGTCACGTTAATGGAGTGGGGGGCTAATTCGTGTCTTGTGCGGTGCATTTGCCACAACATCCAAGACCTATTGCGCCCTTGGTCTGATTCTAATCACATCTAGCACACATTTTTAAAAATCTCTCTCAATTTCAAGTGCCCACATGGGCATGTCTTAAAGATTTAGAATTTCTACATCGCTTAAGAGAACAAGATGGTATAACTATTTACAAATTAATTATTATACAAACAATACAAAAATAATCTTAAAAGAAAATAGACTTCAATTTAAGAATCATTAAGTGGCTATCCTCTTAAAAAATAGACGTCCCTAGTGGGATTGCCAAGCTGTTGAGTTTAGATTTTTCAATTTCTGGTTCTATTTCTTATAATTTGATATGTATTAAACTCAAACCCATTTAGTATGAACCCTTGACTAGGAAATAAAAGAAATTTGAATTTTATAAAAACTTTAGGAGTCGCCACCCGATCATAGTCGGGAAAAATATAAGTTTTGATCAATAGGTTGGTTGATCTTAACCTAGCCACAGATCCACTATAAAACCCATTTCAAAATCGGTTTTTTACTTACCAAAATTATAGATTCAGAGGCTATCCTATTAAAACTGTATGGTTACCATTTTAAATTTTTTAAACTAAAGTCTATCTTTTAATGGTCAAAATTCATCATGCTAAGGTATAATACTTACATTTTATTCACAAGTCACTAATAAATCAATTAAATATCTACAAAAGAATATGATGGAACAAAAAAGAAATTTTCCAGATTTTATGTCACTCCTAGAGGTGCCTATGTACCCGCTAATCGATATAAGATAAAACGTAGGTTTTTTTTCATAAAATTTTAATGTGTTGGTTATTTTTATTTTTTGAACTCTTTTCACTTTAAATTGATTAAAGTTTAATCATTTTGACAAAAGATTTATTTTTAGTGTTATGAATCTTATAATGTCATGTTTGGTATGCAGAATGAACCTAGAATGGATTCGCGATTCCGGGTTTCATTCCCATTCCTACGTTTGGTTGCATTTTAAAAGCTAGAATCATGATTCTTGAGAATCGATGATTTTGTCTTTGAGGGGGAATTTGATTTCATTCTTGAGAAGACGGAATCATGATTCCATTCCTTCCTTATAAATAATTAACATTAAAATACATTTTTATCCTCTTACTTATTTATTATTCATATTAATTGTTAAGGATATTTTTGACAAATAACATGTCAATTCCATTCCATTCCAAGATGTATCCAAACAAAGGAATGGATTTATCATTCCACTTCTCATTCTATTCCTTCCATACCATTCTATTCCTCCCATTCCAATTTTAGGATTATTTTTATCCCAGTGGTATTTTTATAATTTTTTAAAAAATAGTAATATTAATTTCCTTATACTAACTATTTTGTTTATTTATAAAAGTTTTATTCATAAACAAAATATAGATATGATACAAAGAAGTTATAAATCCAGATCAGATATAGCTATGATATAAACATGATATAAATAATAAAATCCTATAATTCAAACAGGACTAGTAATTAGTATGAGAAAGGATTGATTGTAGGTTTCACTTTCCAATTTATGGGACTGGGACAATCAGTTCATGGAAAGCAAAATATGCAATTACAAAATATATAGGAATCAAATTAAACAAAATGTATTTTCTTGTAATCATATTGCATTTTTAGAAAAGGAAAAATAAAATGTTTTGTTGTATTTATATGGCATTGTTGAAATTTATCATTTCTTATTTGAATACTCCAATTTGAAAAATCAAGCAAAAGGAAAAAAAATATCTCATGGTCAACACATTTCACTTTCTCATGGAAATACAAGAAAAATTACACTAACGAATTAACTTTTAAAAATTTTAAAATATTAAAATTACGAGTGATTAAAAAACATTAATATTTTATAAAGTGAACCAAATGAAATATCTATTGATAAAAATTTAGAAAATTTAATTAAAAAATATATTGGGATTTTGATACCTTAATTGGATTTTATAAAATGTTCATACCTTATTTTAACTTATTTTATAAAACATTGATTTTCTTTCTAACAACTTAAAATATTAATATCTTAAATAAATTAATAAAAAATTAATACTTTTGGTGCAAATTACACCCTCATCACCATTGATTGATCTAAAAAATATTGTTATGATATATTTTCCTTTTTTCTTAATAGCACCATGTAATAAAAGATTATAAAAAAAAAACAAATATGTTAAAAGAAAGGGTAAAAAGGACAATTTCAATATTAAACCCATCACCTGTGTCTGACTCGTTTCGTACATGCACTCAAATCCAGCCCTGTACCATGCATTTGAACCCAGCTAAGTTTCCTTTTCACTCTCTTTGTTTAAACAAGTTTATGGATTTAGTATATAAGATTGAATCAACATCCGAGGGCCACTTGAGGCACAGCTATGGATGGAAGAGGTAGAGAGGATCTTTGCTGCCTTAGACGTTCTTGAAAATAAGAAGATAGAGTATGTCTCCTATTTTCTCAGTAGGAGAGCAAATAATTAGTAGTTAAGCACCATGAAGCATATGGCTAGAGTGGTCACCTGGGACAATTCCATTAATGGAGATGAAATTTTAGAGATTTAATTTTCAAATATAGTAATAAGTATGGTATACCTGATACCAAGACAATGAAGGAAAATGAATTGATATAGATTTTGAATAGAAATTTTGGTTTAGAGGTAAAAGATGGATAACTGGAGTGGAATGGAAGGATTTGGTGACATGATTGATGCATGAGAATATGGATACGGGATGTTAGTGTAAGATGTGATTGGTGGCTTAATGGACATAAATTTGTAGACGTAAAATGAGAATGACTAAATGTAAACCCCCAAATTTTTGGAATCGGTTTAACCTAAAACCCTAAACTAGAAGTCAACCGGAACCTTAAAGGTCAACAAAACCCTAGTTATACGAAATAAGCTTAAGTCCGCAATCTCGAATAAGAAACTCGGTGAGAGTAAGTAGGAGTTTAGAATGTAGAATAGTGCGTAATTATCTAAGGTAGCATAAAAAGATCAGATTAGTAAAACCGCAACCCATTTCGACCCCGATTGGATACAGTTCTTGAAAAACGTGTCCCGGGACCCAGAATAGTAAAAATATTCCGAATATACAGTTAGAATCGTAAAAATAGAAGATTTCCAAAAATATAAATTCTGTAATTTTTCGGTAGCTAAAAACATCAGATATCGCATTTAAACGCGTATTTTTTACTACCGGTACTTTATTAGTCATATCTATTTTACATTACACTATTTATTACTATTCTACACTATTCTTTTCTCTCTACTTTTTCTTACACCTACACTTACAAACACCATAACCTATAACCCTTACTTTTTACCTTTCCCATAACTTTATTTCACATCTACCTTACATATTACTACATTTATTTAACAAAAAAAAAAAAAAAACTCTTCCCCCTCTTATCAATGTGGCCGGTGCCCCTTCTCTCTCTATCTTCCTCAATTTGTTTCAATTTTTATTTATTTTAGTCATACAAAAATCCCTCCATATTTTCCTATAAATACCCCTTCCTCTTTCACATAATTACTACCCACAAATTCATACAAAAACTCTCCAAAACTCTCTCCAATATCTTCCCAAAACTCTCTCAAAATTATTCCAAAACCACTTCTACTACAACTAAAACCCATAACCACATAACAACATCAAAGTCTTCCTCTCTCATGTCATGTAACTTTACATGACCATAGTGTGAGTTTCCAAAGACTAAATGTTATGGAAGCTATATTATATTCATGTATTGTTCTTGTTCATGAAAATCTATTTATGTTTATGTTGTTATTTTTGTTCATATTATTGTTACTATATTTAAGTATTATTATCTATATATATATGTATATATTCTTTAGAGCATATAAGCTCACTTGCAATTTATTTATTTATTCCTTGTTATCTTAAGACTAGTCTCTAGTCTTAGACTTGTCCTCATCAAGTCAAAACAAATTTTTCTTTCTTTCATTTTATTTTTATTTTGGGACTATCTACTTCTTAGTCCCGGGAGCCTTGAAGAAGCTAAGACTCCAATACTTGACTTTATTATTTATGTTATTTTTGTACTATTATTTCTCATAAATCATGTTCTTTTAGATTGTTGTCCAAAAATTTCAATTTCTAAATATAATTAACAAAAGAAGATTTGTCACTTAGAAATAAGTTTACGTGAAGTATAAAATCTATGGTTAACAAAAATAAACTCATTTCTTTTCAAGTTACAAAAAGAACCCACTACAAATTTTAGAAACTACTTTTAATATGAAAAGCTTCTTAAATTCTTTATTATTCCACTTTGTTTTTCAAAAGAAAATAATCGTTGATACAAGAATGATTTTTACGAAAAAGATAGACAAAATGAAAGGATAAGGAATTTTCAAATAAAAACCTTTACAAACAAATAGGTAAAGAAAATTGTATAGGAAAAATAAATAGGAAAAGTAGTACTAATATAGAGAACTTAGAAAATAGAAAATTTTATTTTCAAAAAGTCACTTAGGAAAAATAATAAAATAAACATAAAACATTTTTTGGGAAACAAAAGAAACAAAATATTCATTTCAAGAGATTTACAAAATCAATTCTTGTAAACTATATTTTTCTAAAACTTCAAACCGACATTGTTTTACTCAAGAAATATAATTGGATAACAAAACACTTGAGCATGCTTAAATATGAGTTATATAGGTATAAAAAGAGAATTTTTCAACTATATAGATAACTAAGTATTTATCAAGCAAGTTTTGAATGAATAAACCAAAGTTGTTTTTTTGAATTAGAAAATTCGTGGTGAATTTCGTCACCACTGTTTCGGGGCCTAAATGGTGTTGTTTGACAAAAATGGTTTTAGAAATGAATAGATCTTTTCGAATAGGTAGAAATTGGTATATTATATGTGCGATTCTGAGTTAAAATGACCAAGTTATGACCATTTTAAATTGGAACTTTCTTTTATACAAACTTTAACGTTCTTTTGACATTGTTTTGTCAAAAATTCAAGAAAATCATCAAGGAATACTCATTGTGGGTATTTTCTTTGGCTAGGTGACTCCGAGGAAGGATACCCATATCCCGAAGATTATTTCAATTAAGAGGAGTGTGTAAACGACTCATCCGCGTAGAGGAATAGTCGACATGGCATCGTGAGTTTATTTTCTTAAAATGCTATACTTGTTGTGCTTGTAAATTAGTTGCATTAGAATTAAGAAAAGACAAATGGATATGTATGTAAAATAATTCATTGAAAGAACCCTAAGAATATCGAGGCCACAATTGATTTAAATGTTTGTGTTAGTATAGCATTTGATTTGTATGAAATTCCTTGATTGCCTTAAATTCAATAATAATTATGCTATGACATCATAAATAAATGGATTCATACATACCACGAAGTGAGTCACATTGCATATGGTTTATTATCCTTGGGTGAGAAGGATAGTAGGCTCATGTCGAAAGCAACCCTTGGCGGAGTATCCGAAAGCGATTGCTTGGCGGCTTTAAGGAAATGCTTGGCGGAAAATCCGAAAGCAAGGACAATTCAAGTAGACTCGGGATGCTTGGCGATGAGTGGTCGTAAGCATAAAACTTTTTAAATAAAACTACTTGTTTTGAGATTATGTATCATCAAACCCCGAATGGAGGGCGCAAATCCATTCAACATATAGTTCCCGGAAAGCTATATGCTTGTTTGCCCACGTGTTTGTTGCATTCCATTTGATTGTTTAAACAACTTGTTTGAAATCTTGTTACAAGAAGTTATTTATGGAAATAGTTCTCACTAAGTCTATTAGCTTATACCCCTATAGATATCTTTTGCAGTTTCCCTACCTGTGGTTGAGGCCACGAAGACCCTGTAGCCAAGTACTTTCTTTTTGGAACAAAGAAATCTTGGATAAAGTTTGGCTTAGATAAGATATACAATATTCTTGTAATAGACTAGAGATTAAGGGAAATGTCCCTGATTTTTGTAAGATTATTATTATAAGTGAATAAATATTATGAGTTCTCTTTTCTTAAACATGTTATTATATCTTATTAAACTTCATAATCCCGGGTATAGTCCTCTAAACTTGTGAGAGCACGCTTTACACTTGATATCAAAGCTTTTGGGAATGGCTAAGGTTGTCATACTTAAGTTTTAATATTGAGTGTGGCGGACTATTACGTTTAGAGTACCCTTCGGGGCGTGACACTAAAGAAATAAGAGAATCATTAAATCTTATGAAAGGTATGGAGTTTCATGTGGAATAATAATTATGAGAAAGCGGTGAGAATTTGGTGAGCAGGTTTATTACAGGGATAGAACATGAGTTTCAGCATCAAGTGAATTTGATGGATGTGACCAACCACTTAGCTGTGGTCAATAAAGCAAAGACAGTTGAGCAGGGTTTGAATAAGATTAAAAGTAGTGAAATTTAGAGGAGTCAAGTTTAATTTGGAAAGAGACCAGCCTCTACTATTCTTACCGAAGAGAGGGTAAAGAGGCCTATCATTCATCAAGTTAGATTAACAGTTCAAGATAATGAGGGGAAGTGTATCAGATGCTGTGGACCATATGATTTAAGGATTGCAAGTGGCCTGAAAATGTTGTTTTTCTGTGGCAAGGTTGGACATAAGATTTTGTATTGAGAGAATTATTTTAAGAATGTTTTGTTTTAAGTGTGGACAATAAGGACCCAAGGCCATAGATTGTAAGGAACTTGGTACGCAGTGGTTTCCGGAATTCAGATAGGACAACCTCGGCATCAAGGACAAGGACATCAACTAAGGTTTATGCCGTCCAGCATAATGATACATCTAAGGTGAAACGGTTGCAGGTAACTTCTCTATACTTATGTATGATGTTTAAGTTATAAGCCCCTAATTTTTAGGGTAATAATCAAGTCCAACCCTAAACCGGAAAGTAACAAGACCTTAAGTCAACAAATTCCTAGGAAACCCTAGTAGTTTAGATCCGGCAATCCCGCATTCCTAAAGCAAGAAGTCGAAATAGGAGTGAAGAGTGTTTGGTTTGTAATAATATTAGAATGCATAAAAAGATCAGATTAGAATTTTCGATCTATTTCGAACTCGATGAGATACAGACTTGGAAAGTGTGTCCAGGGACTCGAAATATTAAATATATGATATTAGTGCCGTTAGAATCGTAATTTCATGAGATTTCCAAAAATCAGTTATTATATAATTTTTCGGTTATAAAAGTTACAGTTATAACCTTTTTCGTATTTTCATTCCTACCAGTACTTTAAATGTCTAATCTACTTTTTGATTTCTTTCACACTATTCACAAGTACAACTACCTATAACCTTTCTTACATCCTTACATCCTACTCTTACAATTACATCATTTTTCTTACAATTTACTTTTCCAATATAACTTTTATTACTTAAATTACTTAATTAATGTTGAAACTTACACAACACAACTCTCTCTCTCTCTTCTCTCCAAGGGGGTTGGCGCTACTCCTCTCCCTCTTTCCTCTCTCCAATTTGTTTTATTTTATTTTGTTAAATTCAAGTAAACCCTAATCCATAAGTCTATATAAACCTCTTTATACCAACTTCTTTTCACTTTCTTTCTTTCTTCCTTCCTTCTCACTTTAGAAACTTTTTTCTTGCAAAAACTCTCTCCTCTCCCTCTCTCAAAACCGTAACACACACATCACACACACTCACATTATTTCTCTTCAAGTTTCTTGTTCCAAATATCCAATAGGTAATAGATCTACATTTAATACCTTAAAAACATTTAATGGCAAGTACATTCATGTGTGATTCCACACAAAAATCCCCATAAGCTTCAAGCTAGGGATGTGGAAATACTTGAACATGAGATCCTTGCCATCACAATGTTATAGATCTTGTTATTTGAATTATTTTGCTATTATCTTGTTTATTTTCAAGTTACGTTGTTATTACTAATAATTTGTGCATATATTCATCATTTACATAACCGTCATAGTGTTTATGCATTAATGACTAGTATAGTAAACTAAATCTAGTTTTTTGAGTTCATAAATACATTAGGATTTTGTTTTATGTTCATAAATAACTTATAATAGCTTGATGATAGTAGGAAAGTATTAGAAAGCTCAAGATCTATTTTAGTTTTTAAAAAATCATTTTTGAAATTCGGATAAAAAGGAACCATATTTAGAAAATCTATTTTTCAACTTCAAAATGTGTATTTTTCATTTAAAATGAAGGGCTTAGGGAATATATATCATAAATGAATGATCTTGGTAAGAAAAGCTTAGATCTATTAAGAAATATTTTCAAAACAAGGGCAAGTTTACAAAAGTTATGTTTCAATCCCAATGACAAGTTCTAAATTAGTAATAAAGGAGTCTTGAAGTATAAACCCATTTTTCAACTTCAAAATAAGATTTTTATTAAAGAAATGGAAGCCTTAGGGAGTAGGTATGATAAGGAAATGGTTTTTGAAAGATTAAATGAGTTTTACAAAGAAAACGATCTCAAATGAAATTTTTTAAATTCGGATTTGAAAATGGCCACTATTTAAATACCTATTCCAAATGCCAAAATGATAATTTTTATGGAAAAATAGAAGTCCTAGGGGATAATGTAATAAAGACCCAATTTTGACAAGAATAAGGGAGGTTTATCAAAATATAATCTTAGAACAATAAATGATTTCCAAGAATAGGTTAAACAATGTTTTCATTCTTTAAAATTTTGTAAAATTCGTACTTAGGCAACCCAATTATTTAAACATCTATTTTCTAACCCAAAAATGAAAGTTTTATTAAAATAATGAAGGTAATGGCTATATAGGTCATCAAGGTTAAGTTTTGATAAAAGCAATGTGATTTTTCAAGAAAGAAAACCACTTTTCTTAAGTCTAGTAGATTTCAAAAGTTTTGCAAAGTAAAAATTTTTCAAAAAGAATTCTTGGTACTAAATCATTAAGAATATACATATAATAGTTCATCTCATAACCTTCATGGCAATAGCTTGTAGGTGTTGCAGATATACATGATGCACTTGTAGAAACAAAGTTAGGAAAATAATGTCTTATACATCCAATTTGACATTATCTAAGTACATGAGGAATTAGAATACCAACACCATGAATCATGCATGTATTGAGTTATATATGTATATAATAGAGTCTTACAAGATATGATAGTTAAGTATCTATCAAGCTTTAGTATAATGCTTGATTTGAAAAACTAGAAGTTGAATTGTGGAATGAGAATTCGTATAGTATTTTGCATGTTACTATTCATAGACCAAACGACCTTGTTTATCGGAAATAACTCTAGAAATAGATAGCTCTTGTCGAATAGATAGAAATCGTTATATAATAAGTGAAATTCCGAGTTAAAATGACCAAGTTATGGCCGTTTTAAGTTAGAATTTCCTCTTAGACAAAATTTTAACGATTTGTTAAATATAAATTATAAGTTCATTCAAACTTCATAGAAATACTCATTAGAGTTATTTCTTTTGATTAGGAGACTTGGAAGATGGACTAGACCTTCCCAACTATTACGATTAAGTGGATTTTCGCGCCATGACAAAGTGAGTTCACTATCTCAATATTACATGCTTGCGTTTGTGCTTGTAATGTTAGTGGCATTAAAATTAGAACAAGATAAAACTTGACCGAGTGTATATGATTTCTACATGGGTGAATTCATGATAAGAATATCAAAATGAGCTTGTTATAATACTTGTATGATCTAGTATAGATTTGATTTGTCTGTAATGTTTATAATCACTCATAAATTGTTAAATTAATATGCCATGATCTTATAATCAAATTGGCTATACATACCATATGTGAATCACATTGCATAGGTTATTATACCTTTGTGGGAAGAAGGCATAATAGCTGGGCAACGAAGGGCCTGTAAACTCGAATTTTAGCGTTTGGGCCAAAATTGAATATGTGTGTGGTGGGCATCTGTATCAACTACAATAAAAAGTGAGAAAAAAATTAAATGTTGGTCATATGGGCCTGGAACACCTAACCCCGAATGGAGGGCACAAATCCATTCAACATAAGATTTATGGATGGTCTTATGTATTGTATGCTCACGTGTTTGTGTATTTCATATGGTTGCTAATAACTTGTCTGTTATATATTACTTGCTGAGCATTTAACTTTGGAAGTGGAACTCACTAAACTTGTAAGCTTATACCCCTACAGTTTCCTATTATAGTATAAATATTTGTGGTTATCTCCGAGAAGCCACTTTCCTCAAGTACAGTTTTTTGAACTTAAGGAGCTTCTTGAAGAAGTTGGGACCTAGATGTAGGCATAGACTTCTAGTTGAATCTCTTATATTAATATATTTAATGGTTATTGTAAGAGACTTATGAGGACTTAAGAACTCTTAATCTTTTGACGGGGGTATGCCCCTTAGCTCATGTAATAGATTAATCTAGCTATGACTGTTATGATTTGCTTTCTTATTATATGTATGTCTCCTTAAGCTATTTCGATTCAAAGTATGGTTCCCTATATTTTGAATGTGAGCCTTGCACCCGGTGTTTAAACTCATGGAGTGACTAAGGTTGTCATACTTGAGTTTAGATATCGAGTGTGGCGGACGCATTTAGGGTACCCTTTGGGCGTAACATAAGTAATCTTGGATATTGGTGTAAGATTTTCATAAATCTCTGGATCATTGTATTTGTATGTAATGAGTGCGATGATTGTAAGTTGGATGTTGTTTATAAGCATACTTTTTTTGGAAGAGGAGCTTTAGTTGAATGGGATTTGTAGGTATCTGAATATAGAAATGGAAGGTAGGTAGTTACTGTAATCCTAATAGTAATAGATATGGTGAAGTTTGATGTAATTTTGGGAGAAGATTGGTTGGCAAAGTATTATGCTGTGATTGATTGTTATAGTTTAGTAGTGGAGTTTAGTCTATCAGATGGAAATTAGATTATAAGTTTGAAGCGCATGGTAGTGACTACTAAAGAAAGTGGAGAAGAATCCATTTACAAAAATGAAAATTTGAGTAAGAATGGAGAAAGGTCTTATAATGTGGTTTGAAAGTACATTTAAGGTGAAAATCAGTAAAAGTAAAGATAATATATATCAATATGACGATGAAGGGTTAGAATACATGGCTTATGAAATAGAGAAAGATAAATAATACTATGAGATAAGATGATAAAGGAATTGAACAAACAAAAGTTTAAGAGTAAAAGATGGATGTATGGAGTTGACTAGAAGTAACTAGTAGTGAAATTAAAAGGCAAGAAATCCTCATGAATGATTGACAAATGGATTGTTAACTTGGCAGATGTAGTATTGTGAGATGAAGATAAATGAGAAAGGTCATGTTGAAGAATAGATGAAAATTATGGAGATAAATAGCATAAATAAGAGAATAGTTAAATCGTACGAAGATAAGAATATGCATGTGGAATAGCAATTGCAAGAAGGAATGTGATCTTAGTGAGCTCTAAGATATGGGAAATCTATGAATGATGAATAATGATGACATCTACACTAATCTATGATATTGATGTAAGCCTCGGCTTTCTTTATAAACCAAGCTTGACTTCGAAAACCGAATCAAACCGAAACAAGCGCTAAGGTTAGGAAGAAACCTGGAAATCCTAAGTTCGACTTCACCGAGAATAAAACCATAGAACTTTTGAGAGCAAGTTGATTTAGATTATGGTTTTAAAGAATATATCAAAAATAAAAAGATCAGTTTTTGGGAAATTATATGTTTCAAACCCGATTGAGATCCGTTCCAGAAAATCGGGCCTCGGGACTCGAAATTAGAAAAATATTCCAAAATACTCTTTAAGACTAGAATTTAATAAGGAATTCAAAAATATATTTATTATAATTTTTCGGTTTATAAAATTTACAGTTATAACCTTTTTATCGTATTTTCTTTACTAATAGATAATTTAATTATCTAATCTACTATTCATTAGTATTCACAAGTACAAGCCCATTCTTACTCACACTCACAAGCCATACCCCTACTCTTACATCCTTACAATCTAAATTATCTCATTACATCATATTCCTTACATTTACTTTTCCAACACATTTTATTACACAAATTAAATTTGAAGAATTACAAAACAAACTCATTTTCTCCTTTTCCTCTCTTTGCCGGTGCCCTCCTCCCACTTTTCCCTCTCTTTTGTTTATTTTCTTCGTTTTATTTATACACACAAAACTGTAATACCTCTCTCTATATACCCTTTTATGCCTTTTCATTCTCTTTCTTCATTTTTTACTTTAGAAATTTCTACAAACCTTCTCTCTCTCTTCTTTCCTTGTGCCTCCCCCACCCCATACACACTACACACATTTCTTTTCTTCAACTCCTCTTGTCTTACAAGCTCCATAGGTACAGATCTATGCACTATCACCACAAAAACATGTAATGGTAAGATCATTCATGTGTGGATTCACATAGAAATCCCCATGAGCTTCATGCTAGGGATGTGAAATCACTAAAACATGATGATCAAGCCATCACAAGTTGTGGATCTTATGTTTTAAGCTCATAGTTTTGTCATGATCATGATATATGTTCATATAATGATGACCTTATGTAGAAATCTTGTTACTAAATTGTTATCATAATAGTATACTCATTTCATGCATCTAATATGATCATCACACTAAGATCTAGCTTCTAAACATTCATCTTTTACATATCATTTGAGATCTCATGCATTTATTTTATTTAGAATGAATAAATGGCCATAAGGATTTTCTCTTATGTAAATGAATGTTTTGTTTATTTCTAAAAGTTAGGATATTTATGAAGATGAGCCAAAAAGCTCAAGAACAAATTTTGTTTCATCAAAATAAACTTTTGTAAATTCGGATGAAAAAAGAGTTATATTTTGAAAACCTATTTTTCAACTCCAAAACATGAGTTTTATGTGAAAAATGAAGGGTTTATGAAATAGATATCAATAGGAGATGATTTTGATAAGTTAATGGTAGATCTACTAAGAGAAATTGTCAAACAAGAAATATTTACAAGATAGAAAATTTTAGATCTCATGTTAGGTACATGAAATTCGTAACTAGGAAAAGAGGGTATATAAACACCAATTTTTCACACCTAAAATGTAAGTTTTATTAAGAAAATGAAGTCTTAGGGATAGGAATAGTGGAGCCTTAATTTTTATAGTATCAAATGAGTTTTTCTTAAAGAGATCACCTCAAAATCATTTTTTTTACAAAATTCGGATTTATGAATAGCCCATATTTAAACACTTGTTTACAAAGTGTAAAATGATGATTTTTATTGAAAAAAGAAAACCTTAAAGAATAGATATAGTAAAAGACTTAAATTTAGCAAGAATAAATAAATTTTATTAAGGAAAATCTCTAAAACAAGTGTGATTTGTCAAGAACACAAAACTAGTCTTGCTAAGCTAGGTATTCATGACATCTTGTGAAGTAGAAGCTTTCTAAAAATATTCTTCTAATAGAATATCATCAAGAACATACATATAGAAGCTCCTAACATACCATTCATGATAGTAACTTGTTAATATTGCATGCATATTGGCATGGATAGTAGAAACATCATAACTTTTCACAAAAGCAAATTCGAAATTGGATGTTGGCTACTGATCAGAACTGATCCAAAATTTTCGAGACTTAAAAGTTTTCAAAATTGAGATATTATATTAGAATTAGATAGATCTTTCGAAGTAGATAGGAATCGGTGTATAATTTGCGAAATTTCGAGTTAAAATGACCAAGTTATGGCCGTTTTAAGTTGAAATTTCCATTAATGAGAGAATTACGAACTTAATAGTTTTATGAAATAAAATGGATTAGATATGAGTTGAAATACTCATTTAGGTATTTATTTCATTTAGGTGACTAGAATCCCGATGATTCGTTACCACCGAACTATTTTTACTAAGAGACTGGTGACCTATGGCTAAGTGAGTTTATTTCATAATTTCATTTCTTGATTGTGTTTGTAGTGATTAGTTGCACTAGATTATGAGGCAAAAGATAAAAATGGATTTACATGATGGGAATTATGGGGGATTATGTATGCTTGTTGATGAGTTGAGAAATTGTATTAAGAATATCGGAACTGAGTGAGTAACTTATGTTTGTTTAAAGTATTATAGAATTGATTGTCTGCGAGATTGGTTGATCACCTAAATATTGGTATTATAATTATTCGGATTGATAAATTAACATGGACATAATCACTTTACGATGAGGATGGAGCATTAGCATATGTTGGTTATACCCGTGATTTGTAAACGGCCAAAAGTTGGTTGATCATGATCCATAAACGACATAAATGAGTTGGTTGATCGTGATCCATAAACGACATAAGTTGGTTATCTATGATCCATAAACGGCACATTAAATCAACGTAGTAACCGCGGTATTCGTTAATCTGCTAACCCTAAATGAAGGGCGTAAATCAATTCACATATGATTTCCGGCTGATCATATGTCCTCTTTGTTCATGTTGTTGATGCATTCCATACGGTTGAATAAATAACTTGATTGAATGATTTGTTATAAATGTCTTCATCGAAGTATTCACTCACTAAACTAGTGTAGCTTATGCTCCCACAACTTTTTCTTATTGCAATTTTCATATATTTGGCTGAGGCCGAGGCATCCCACCAAGCAGGTACAGGAAATAGGAGCTTCCTTTAGAAGTTTGTGTTCAGTTTTGTATAGACTTCCATAGGAAACCTTAATATTGACCAAATGACTGTAAAAGACCACTTTTAAACTTAATATTCTTTTGCGGGGAAATGCCCCTAGAACTTTTGTAATTAATTATGTGGACTCATGGTTTATATTCTGATGCTTATAGTATGTCAAATTAAACTATTTATCTCCATTGATTCATGTATTCTATTGTCGTAAAGGTACGCCTTGCATTTGTATAGAGACTTTGGACTGATTGTGGTAGTAATTCCTAAGTCTTATATATCATGCGGCGGACTGTTACGTTTAGGGTACCCTATAGGGCATGACATATGAATTTTGGGATGATTATGAAAGAAAATCTATATGAAGATGTAAAATTGTTATATAAAAAAGCAATACAAGTTTTGGAAGACAATTAGAATAGCACAATGAATGAATGAAAGTTGTGGATTATCTATGGTGTTTAACAAGGGTAATAGCACTAACTAGCGGATATGTAGATGTTAACATCACATGAAATAATAGACCAATGTGAGGTTTGATCTTTAGAGTTAGGAATGAAAAATGTTAAGTCCCATGATTTGAGCTTTCTAGTTGTTAATTGAAGAATTATAAAGTGAATATGTCCTAGGTAAGTTTTAATGGAAGTAACGTAATAAGAGATAAGGTATGATGATTAAATTGTGGTAATGAATTGGATTAAATTTTCTACAGTACAATATACTGTTGTTTTGGAAGAAAGTGATGGTTAGCTTTTGAATTTAAGAAGAAATAAGTATTCAAACAAAGAAAAATCTTTTGTTGAGAAATGGAATGAATAGAAGCGGAAGAATATAAAACCAGGTGAAGAATAATCATCTATTATTGATGAATTAGATGGATTTGTAGGAGTGATAATTATAAAGCCAAAGTGCATTATGTCATGCCCCGAGGGATACCCTAAACGTGACAGTCCGCCATACACAATACTAAAGCCTAAGAATGACTACTTTAGTCACGCAAAGGTTTCCATATCATGTACAAGGCGTACATCACAACCAAGGGCATATATCGGAGTAGCACAATTTATATTGATAACGATCAAGTAACAAGACAAAGAGAATACTTATCATAAAACATAAACATAATTATTTACATATCTGAAGGGCATACCTCCGCTATTGTCTCTAAATCTATATAAATACATTCCTTTAGGAATCTCCAAAATACCAACATAGCATACATTACATATAAGGAATTTACAAAATAACTTTATTCTATGTTCCCATCACCTCCACAAGAGCTTAATATTCATCTATGACTTCCTTAACATCATGATCCTTGAATAGAGCCATGGGTATACCTATTTCAACAAAAATCTATGGAGGTATAAGCTACAACTAGCTTAGTGAGGTATTCTTTTTCATTCGCACAGTGGTTTCAAACAAGTCCAATTAAATTTTCACGCATATGCTATGCATGTTATGCAACAATCACATGGTCACACAAATATATATAGTAATCCGGAAACTATATATAGAACGGATTTACCGCTCTGTATCGAAGGTTAAGGAATTGTTGATGAAGATCCTCGACCTTCTACTGCTATTCCCCAGGCCTCTACCCAAAGCGTTCAGTTGGCTAGCTCCGAACCTAGAGTCACATTCCCTGAGCGAAGGATTTTCTAGGAAGGAACATGGCCTGTGTCATAGCACGATAACAGCCAATTTAACTCTACGTGTAGGAGTAGCAGCCTTTCGAAAAAGATGTGACTCGATGGATGCTATGAGTGAACGTTTTGTTTTGCTTAAGTCAAACCTTATTAAGGTTTCTTAGGGTGATGAAACAATTTTGCAAACAATAAGCAATCATAAATGTAGGTAGACAATATACTTAACAAATAATTTGAAGTTGCGATATTCTTGATTCTCATTTCACATATAAGCATAGAATCATATATATACATATCCCTGGATTCCCCGTACATGTCCATTTTTTATTTTTCTTAGTATACTAATGCCATTATTCTACAAGCACAAGCAAGCAACAAAATTAAGAGGAATAACTCATTTGTCCATTTCGCAATCTTCTTAGTCGTAGTAATTCTCAGGAAGAGAAATCCCGTATTCCTCATTACCTAGACTAAAGAAATACCCGGATGAGTATTTCATAGAAATTCTACTTAAACTTTCTAATTCTATTTTACTATATTTGTCAAAATCGCATTGCATGAAATCCCAACTTAAAATGGTCATAACTTGCTCATTTTAACTCAAAATTCCACATATAATATACCAATTCTACCTATTCGAAAATATCTATCCATTTCTAAGGTTATTTTGGCCATATAAGGTTGTTTGGGTTCCAAAACCATATGGTACAGATTCATTATAAAAATTATAGTTTTCAAAACACAAGTTTGCAAACTTTTCTTTATCTAAAAATACTTGTATCAAAATGTAGATATTTGTATAGTTGGAAAAATCCTTTGAATGTATATATAGACTCATATTGTATGCAAGATTCTAATGGTGTTGTCTCAACAATTATATTTTGTAAAACAATGTCTTGCGGTGTTGAAGGCTTGTATCTTAACAATTTTTTTCCTAAGTGTTTTGAAAGAATTTCATAATTTCTTGAGTTATTATAAGTATATTCTTATTTTGTTTTCTAATTTCTTTTCTGAAATAGATTTTCTCTTAGCTTTGGTCTTTTACAAATTTTACTTTAATTGACAAAATGAAGTTTTCAAGAGTTTTATTAAGTTGTTGGTAACTTATAATAAATTGAGTTGTGTATATTTTCTTTTTAAAAAATGACTTTGATAAACAAGTCCTTTATATTTTCATTTTCCAACTTCTTTAAAAATAAACTTTATTTTAAAAACTTGGTCTTTTAACTCCTTGACCAATTTTACTTGGAAGGAAATCATGTTTTAATATTTTCTTACGTTTTTTATAATATCTATTGTTTTTGAAACGTCTAATGTTTATATTCTTTTATTTCTTTGAAAATGAGTTTATCATTTAGAAACCTTGGGAAACTTTTATTTTTCTAAGTGAGTTTATAATTTAGTGAGTTGATTTTATCTTAACTTATAAAACTTAGTTTAGTTATTACTTTTGATAAAAATTTCTACAAATAAGCTTTTTGAGAAAAGGTTATTTATCAAATAATTATTATTACTGAGTTTTAATAAACTTTATGTGACTTATCATGATGAAAGAAAATGTTTATTTTGTTAGTTAACTTTTTAGAAAAATCATTTTTATTGTTATTTAAAAAAAGTCTTGGTGGGTTTGAAAAGAGTTGTAACAATAATTTTTTTCCTAGATTGGTGATAACAAAATCTTGATATATATAAAGAGAGTTTTGTTTCATTTTCCTTTGTTTTCTTGGTAAAATTATCGTTGTTGACACTTGGGAAAACTTTGGGAAAATTTTGAGAAGAAGTTGTAAAAAAATACATTTTCTAAGTTGTTGTTGACAAGTTTCTTTATTTAGTGACTAATTATATAATAAAAGAGTTTTAGTTTCAAGTTCCTCTATTAAAGAAAAGTTCTACTTTAAATGTTGTTGAGACAATATCATTATGATGATGCATGTATATAAGCATGTATATTAAAATTATGAAAATATAAGAAAAAGGTAAGAAGCAAGATAATAATAATGAGCAAGGTAATAATATATCAAGTATTGGAACCTTAGCTTCATCAAGGTATCCCGGTCAAGCATAGGAGCTTTAGCTTTATCAAGATAACTTGGTTAAGTATTGAGAGCCTTAACTTTATCAAGGCATCCCGGGACTAAGAATAGAGTAGTCCTAAAAAGAAAAAGAAAAAAAAAAGGAAAGAAAAGAAAAAGCAATAATAGAAGCATTAAGAAGAATAATAGCAAGTTAGTAAGAGTTAGTGAGCATTAGGCTCTAAAAATATATAGATATACATATACTTAGTAATATATATATAGAGTTAGATTAGGAACATAATAACATATTAACAATAATAACAACATATATAAAAAGCATAATAACAAGATAATAAAATAGGAATTTCATGTGGAAAAAACAAAACATGAACATGTTGTTGCTTTTACTACTCATATGAGTTTCAAAACAACACCATAGTCATGTTAAGTTACATGACATGTGTAAATAAATAGGAATAGAAGTTTTACCTAAAGTGTTTATGTGGTATGAAAGTGGTAGAAAAATAGGGTATTATGTGGGTAGTAGAAAATAGGAGATGGTTTGTGTGTAGAGGATGATTTTCATGAGTGTTTGGTTAAAAAGAGTTTTAGTAGAGAGAAATTTTTATGGAGAGTGTTTGTGGAGTGAATTTGAGAGAGTTTTGTTATGTGTAAGGATTGTGTGAAAGAAGTTGAGGGAAAGAGAGTATTTATAGATAAATGTGGGGGGAATTAAGTGTAAGCCTCGATTTTCTTTGTAATCAAGCTTGACTTCGAGAGCCAAATTGGAAACCGAAACCCTAAACCGGAATAGCTAGGGTTAGCAAGAAACTTAGAAACCCTAAGTCCGGCTCCAACGAGAATAAAACCATAAATCTTTTGAGAGTAAGTTAATATAAATTATAGTTCTAAGGAATATATCGAAACATAAAAGATCAGTTTTCGAGAAATTATCTGTTTCGAACTCGATCGGGATCTGTTCCGGAAAACCGCCCCTTTGGCTTGAAATTAGAAAAATATTCCGAATACTCATTAAGACCGGAATTTAATAAGGAATTCAAAAATATATTTATTGTAATTTTTTGGTTTATAAAAATTACAATTATAGCCTTTATATCATATTTTCTTTACTAACTAGTAATTTAATTGTCTAATATACTATTCATTACTATTCATAAGTACAAGCCCATACCCTACTCACACTCACAAACCATATCCCTACTCTTACATCCTTACAATCAAGCCTTACCTTATTACATCACATTCCTTACATTTACTTTTCTAATACATTTTATTACACTTTTAATTTGAAAAATTTATACAAAAATTATTTCTCTCCTCTCCTCCTCAATGGCCGATGTACCCCCCCACACACCCCCCTCACCAATTCCCTCTCAATTGTGTTATTTTTCCTTCTTTTATTTAATCATACAAAGCCCTAATAACCCTCACTATAAATATTCTTTTATGCCTTCATTCCTTTCTTCATTTTCATTTTGCAAAATTTCACAAATTGTCTCCTTCTTTTCTCTCTTGTGCCATGAACCATACACCACACACACACAACACACACTCACACACATTCATGCACTTTTATTTGCTCCAACTTCTCTTGTTCTACAAGCTTGCTAGGTATAGATCTAAACTTACTATCACAAAAACATGTAATGGCTAGATCATCATTTGTGGATTCATAAAAATCCCTATGAGCTTCATGTTAGGGACATGAAACCGCTAGAACATGATGATCAAACCATCACAAGTTGTGGATCTTGTGATATTAAAGCTTAAGTTTTCCTCATAAGCATAATAGTGTTCATATAGAGATGAATCCATGTAGGAATCTTGCTACTACATTATTGTCATAAGTAGTATACTTTATTTCATGCATTTAACATGATCACTATACTTAGATCTATCTTTTAAAACATTATTCTCTTACATGATATTGTAGATCTCATGCATTTGTTATGTTGAGGATGAGTGAATGGTCATAAATATCTTGTCTTATGTAAATGAATGTTTTATTGCTTCTAAAAGTTAGGATATTTATGAAGATGAGCCAAAAAGCTCAAGAACAAATTTGGTTTTATAACAACACTTTTGCAAATTCGGATGGAAAATGAGTTGCATTTTGAAAACCTATTTTTCAATTCCAAACATGATTTTTATGTGAAAAATTAAGAGCTTATGAAATAGGTAACAATAAGAAATGATTTTTGTAAGTTAATGGTATATCTACTAAGAGAAATTTGTTAAACAACAAATATTTACAAGATAGAAAAATTTGATCTTAGGATAGTTGCATGAAGTTCGTAACTAGGAAAGAGGATATGCAACACCTATTTTTCAAAACTCAAAATGGAAGTTTTATTAAGGAAATGAAGTCCTTAGGGGATAGGAATAATGAAGCCTTAAATTTTAAAGTATCAAATAAGTTTTTCCTTAAAGAAATCACTTAAAAACTATTTTTTACAAAATCTGTATCTAGAAATAGCCATTACTTAAACACTTATTTACAAAGTGTAAAATGAGGATTTATGTTGAAAAATGAAGAACTAAGGAATATATGGTAAAGACTTAATTTTAGTAAGAATAAGTAAATTTTATAAAAAACTCTAAAGCAAGCGTGGTTGGTCAAGAACACAAAATTGAACTTACTAGGTTAAGTATTCATGATATCTTGTAAAGTAGAAAATTGCAAAATATTTTCTAATAGAATATCATGATGAATATGCATATAGGAATCTCATAACATACCATTCATGATAGTGATTTGTTGTTATTGCATGCATAGTTGGCATGGATAGTAGAAATATCATAATTCCTTACAAAAATAATTTCGAAAATGGGAATTCGGTTATTGACCAGATCTGTTCGGATCTTTTCGAGACTTAAAAGTTTTCAAAATTTAGATATTATATTAGAATTAGATAGATCTTTCGAAGTAGATAGGAATCGGTATGTAATTTGTGAAATTCCGAGTTAAAATGACAAAGTTATGGCCATTTTAAGTTGGAATTTCTACTAATGATGAGAATTACGAACTTAATAGTTTTTATGAAATAAAATGGATTAGATATGAGTTGAAATACTCATTTGGGTATTTTTTTCGTTTAGGTGACTTGGATCCTGATGATTCATTACCAATGGATTACTATTACTAAGAGACCGGCAACCAATGGCCGAGTGAGTATTATTTCTTAATTTCATTTCTTGCTTGTGATTGTAGCAAATAGTTGCACTAGACTATAAGACAAAAGATAAAATGGAATTGTATGATGGGAATTAAGGGAGATCATGTATGTTTATTGTTGAGTTGAGAAATGGTATTAAGAATATCGGAATTGGGTGATTAACTTATGCTTGTTTAGAATATTATAGGAGTGATTGTCTACGAAATTGGTATTAATGACTATTTGGATTGATAAATTAATACGAACATAATTACTTCACGATAGGGATGGAGCATTAGTATATGTTGGTTACCTATGATCCATAAACGGCTAAAAGTTGGTTGATCGTGATCCATAAACGACATAAGTTGGTTATCAGTGATCCATAAACGGCATATTAATTCAACGGTAGTACTGCAGTATTCGTTAATCTGCTAACCCCGAATAGAGGGCGTAAATCCATCCACATATGATTTCTGGCTGATCATATGATTGTTTGTTCATGTGGTTGATGCATTCCATATGATTGAATAATTAGCTTAATTGATTGAATTGTTATAAATGTCTTTATGGAAGTATTCATTCACTTAGCTAGTGTAGCTTACGCCCCCACAGCTTTTTCTTATTGCAGTATCTGTATATATGGTTAAGGCCGAGGCATCCTATCGAGCAGGTACAAGAATTAGGAGTTTCCATTAGAAGTTTATGTTCGATTTTGTGTAGACTTCCATAGGAAACCCTATTATTAATCAGATGACTGTAAAAGATTGTTATTAAACTCGATATTATTTTGCGGGGGAATGCTCCTGAAACTTTTGTAATTAATTATGTGAACTCATGGTTTATATCTTGATGCTTATAGTATGTCAAATTATACTATTTATTTTCATTGGCTCATGTATTCTATTGTCGTAAAGATACGCCTTGCATCTGCATGAGACTTTGGAACGATTGGGGTACCAATTCTTAAGTCTCATATAGCTTGCAACGGACTGTTACGTTTAGACTACCCTTTGAGGTTTGATAGTTTAAGTATAATAAATAAATTAAAAATAAAATAAAATGAATGGATGGTACATAGAGAAGCGCCTGTTCATGTAGAAGAGGAGAGAGAGTGAGTTGATTTTGTATTTGTTTATAAGAAATAATTAATATATAAGATATGATATGATATAAGATATATTAGAAAAAGTAAAAAGTAAGAAAATAGGTATATAGGTAGTAAGAAAAAGTAAAATTACATGAATAGTAAGATAGGACAATGAATAGTAGACTAGACAAATAAAATACTGGTAGTAATAAAAATACGCTTAATCGGGCTAATCAGATATTTTTAGATTCCAAAAAATTCTAAAATTGATATTTTGGATTCCTTATATTTTTACGAGTCTATTGGTATTAACGGAATATTTTTTCCGTCTGGCGTACCAGGGCGCGGTTTTAAAAAACTGATCCCATTCGGATCCGAAGAATACTATAAATTATTGAATATGATATTCTAAGCTTCCCTATATGATTACAAACTATTATCAACAATTATTTTCATTCCGTTGTTTAACATTTAAGAGCGCGGGATTGCCGGATCTTAAATACTAGGATTTGTTGTCAACTTTGTTGACTTTTAGGGTTCCGGTTTGACTTCTGGTTTTGTTGAGTTATTCGTAAGATCATAAAATTTTTGGATTTTGTCCGTATTATATTTTTAGTTCAACATCTATGGTTTATTTCATTTTATTTGTGATTATTTAATATTTTTCAATTCTTGGGATCGTTTAAATAACCGAGTCTAAGGTTACAGGTTGACTTAATTTGACTTTTGATGAAAATTGAAAATTTTTATTCTAAAATTCACCGAAAGATTTAAGGTCTTAGTATTTTGTTGTCAAGCGTTATTTGGATATATCATCTTGATTTGCGTTTTAGGAATTGGATATATGATTTGATTGGTCTACGGATGTTAAATCAATCGATTGTTGGATTTTCTATTTTGTTTTGAGGTTCTCTTTTTCTCAAAGTTAAGAATTTTCATATTTGACCTTATTTAGAAATTTCGTTTTAACTTGGGTCAATTTTCAAGGTATCGGTTTTGGTGTTCAATTTCAAGGATTATTTTCTAAGAATTATAAAAAATTCAAGGGTTTACACATTAAGAATCTAAATATCGAGAATTAAGTTTGAAAGATTTTTGACAGGAAAAATGAGAAACGAAAGTAAAAAGTTTGAATGATAATCATGAAGCATATCATGTAAATGTGAATAGAGTACACCAAATTTATACAATGAAAGTATGGGTTATGGAAACATCGATTAAATTGTGGTATAGTCAATTGAGAAAACAAGAAAAAGAATTTGGAAATAAGAGAATATGGTATGAGAGATCAGTGGCTGAACAGAAAGCATCTAAATGCCGAAGAGTAAATGGAAGCATAAACTATAGAGTTGGAAACAAGGAATTTAAGGAGTTGTAGAAATTTAGGTAACTTTTGAGGACGAAAGTTTCTTTTAGGAGGGGAGAAATGTAATATAAAGATAAATAATTATAAAAAAGGGTAAATATGTCATTTGATATAAAATAAGAAGGTTTTATGGTCAACCCTAAAGTATATAAGTAAATTATAAAGAAGGGTAAGGAATGTCATATGCTGTCAAATAAGATGGAAAAATAGTCCATTCAAATCAAATAATAAAGAAGGACAATGAATGTGATACGCTAATAAATAAAAAGGGTTTTATAGAGATGTAATAAATTATAAAGATGGACAATGAATGCCATAAAAAAGGACAATAAATGAAAGATTTGAAATTAGGTTTTCCCAAAGCCTATAAATACTAGGGATGCAAGTGGGGCGGGTTATTATAGGGTATCCGATCGCCCAACCCGCTAAAAACCCTTTGGGAAAACCCAACCCGGCATAAATTCAAAATATTAAAAAAATTAAAAATATTAAGTTATTAAAGCAAGGATCCCATTTATATTCTATGTATGTGAAAGTAAGTGGAAATGAAGTGTTTGCATCATTTTATATGATATTATCATCTAAAATTCATTCTTTCAATATAAGTGTTTGTATCATTAATAACTTAAAATAAAATTCTTTCTATTGCTTTTATTTTTTTTAAGAAAAAAATTGAAAATCTTGGAGTCGGGTCGGGTTATGTGTTCCTTAAAACCCTATCGGGTCGGGTTTTGGGAATGATAAAAAAACCCAACAGGGTTTTTCTCGAGTTCTGAGACACCCATTAAGACTCGGGTCGGGTTTGGGTTTCAAAAGACCCATCCTAAACCCTCCTGGTTGCATCCCTAATAAAATACTCCCTTAACCCTTTTGTTCCCTCCTCACAACTCTTGCTAAGTTTAAACCTTAGGTAAGTGGGTTCTTCCCTTTTCCTTTCAAAAATCTCTTAGTTTGATCATATTCCTAAAGTTTGTCTCTTTGGTTTAGTGAGGAATCAAGTTCTTGGAGATGTTTTCATTAGAGAAAAATCCTAAGTTTCATTGGTGATTTGGTTCTACAATTATAAAGGCATGTCATCCAAAGTTTTGGGTAGGTATGAATTTGTTCTGTTCTTGTAATTTGCTAAGGAAAAGATCTTTTATGATAGATCGAATTACTTTGAATGGAGTTCTATGGTTTGAAGGAATTTTAGAGAAAAACTTGTTTTTGGGGATTTCGTTGTCTTACGAACAAGAAGACTTTGAAGACTAGATTAAGGTAACTATCTTTCCTTGAGGATTTAAAGAATCTATGAAATTTCCTTAGGGTTTCTATTGATTTTGAAGGAGGGATCGAAGAAAAACCCTATCTTACTTGAAGATCTGGATTTTGGTGATAAAAAAGGATTAAAGATCACATTTTTTAGGTAAGTTTATATATCCTTAATCCTTATGATAGTATAGAGATGACTTTTGTTGAGTTTTGGTCTGATTTTATTGAATGGAATTCTAGGGTTTATAAGATCTGTTAAAAGAATATGATCTTTAGAGAAGATTTTGTGTTTCATTCAAGGAAGAAGGTATGGATTTGTTATTCTTTGGAGATTAGGTTTTTAGGTGATGTTTGAAATTAGATTTATTTTAGGAAAGAGATGCATTGAAATCTGTTCTGTTTATGCGATCATGGTTTTGAGATTTGGAGTCCTGTTCCTTGAAACTGACTTAGGTATGACCATTCTTTATTTGTTATATTTGCTTGCAGGTTTAGTATTTTGTATGCTTTGTTGTAGGAACAGATTAATAATTAATCTAAATCTGTTCGACTTAATTAATTTGTCAGCTGGGTGTGTTTGGCTATGACCAGTAAAGACCTGACAGACAATGATACTGGTGTGGCAACTTGTTGATCCTTGTGTGTCATTGTCCCTAGTGGAGTTGTACTTGGAGATGATTCCGGTAGATTTAGGTGTTTTGGCAGTATGGCCGCGGGTGTTTGGGGAGTATCTATTCACCAATATATGTATATAATTACCTATTTTCAAAAGTTAGTTGATTTTCAGGGGTCTGAGTTACTCCGAGTTTGGAACTAGGGATTCATAGTTCTGAACTGTGTTGTTTGGATGGCTTAATAAAAATAATAATCTGATTGGTTGCATTATAATAAGTTACATTTGATATATAATATATATAATATATATATTTGCATGTGTATGCATTTGTTTTGTAATTGGCGGAGTGGGCATATTCGCTCATTCCTTTCGTTTTTCAAGTACAGGTGAGGATGACATAGTATATGATATTTCTGGATATGATTTATACATAGATCAAGGGGATGTCAATAGTGGTCCAGATTACCCTGTTGAGGAATAGATTCAGATACATGAATTGGAGAAAAGAATTTTTAAATCTCATGCAAATTTTGGAATTATGTTAAAGATTTTTATATGTTCTGAAGGATTATGGATTTTTATGTTCTTCGATATCTTTTATAGCATTTGATAGATTTTACATAATTAGTGGAGTTAGAATTATCTTGATTATATTAGCTTGGTTTATGCCAACTTTGTTTTGATAAACAGGAGATTTTTAAAAGGAATTTTTTTTTTATATTTTATATAGGTTTTGAATCTTCTGATGTACCATCTATGAGAGTTATGGAGACTATATCTTATGTGTTTATATTGTGGTTTAGGTTGTTATAGCCTTTATGTGTCCTATAAAAGATGACACGAGGCAGGTTGTAATTGCCAACAGGTTAAAGCGTTACAATTTATCTAGCTTGCATTCATATCTATAATATAGATGGACCATGATGGCACCTATGTTAATAGGTGGTCGGAAAAGGTAGCACCACTTCTAGCTTGTAAAGTTGAATAATTGATGATAAAAGTGATTTAATGGTGTCAATAAAAATTAAACAAATTTATAGTTAATCATTATTCCTTTCATCAGTCAATAGTCATAAATGCAATACTATATTTGTTTCTTTAAACAAAACTAAGAAATAATAATATGATATTAAAATCACCATAAAAACCATATAATCAACATTGCTTCAATCTGGAGAAAGATATTTAACTAGATTTTTAGTTCATCGATATCTCTTTTCGCGGACTACTATATCGAGAATGTGTATACTTGTCAGTATGCCGTATCTTTGAGCCCTTGTTTATGGAAGAAAATTGATCTCTCTACAAGGTATTGTCACTTTTCTCCTTCAGGGTTTCCAGATTATTAGTCATGGTAGCCATTTCTTTGCACAATGCATCATCATTTTTCTCTTTTGGGGTTTCCTTAATTTTAATAATAGTAGCCATCGGTCCACTCACAGGAGAACTATCTGAATCAAAAGAAGAAGGGCTAGTTGTATTATCCATATCATAGAGGAGATTCTCTACCATTAGAGGAAGTTGCCTAGTATCATTGTCCATCCATGAACAAGATGAAGATGCTCTTTGAAGTCTTGTCAATTGCACAAACTGCACATTGCAATGAATACTCAGCGTTAGAAAATGAGACTTTTTATTGAAAGCCCCAAGACACCAGTTAAGAGGCTCAAAAAATATATATTTCCATATGTATATGTTTCTTTTCAAAACTAGCTACACAATTGTTATAGTACATGAGAAGGTTTAAAGGCTAGTGAATGCAACTCTTATTAGAGTTACTATATCTTGCATCATGTCTTATAAGTAAAACAGAGAGCTTGAATGAAGGTCGCAAAACCCGGGTTATTATGAACTGAATCCTTTATCTAAATGTGAAATCATTTGAATGCAAAACAACAATTGAGTGATTCCAGAAACATTTTATAATAAAGAAACAAAGAAACAGAAACTGCTTTCATAACCAGTTCCAAGATCAAACCAATTTCATCAAACTATTATAAACCCATCATAGAAACATAGCAACGAAAAGGGGAAAAAAGACACAACTACACTAGCATCAATTTGCTGCTTAATTAATTTAGATATATCTTGCTTCAAGGAAACTTATAATTAACTAGTTTATCTTCCTACCTTCTGTCCTAGAACTACCATATCCTTCTTGAGCTTTGTGATTATCATGGTCTTCCTGCGAATAATGTCCTCCAGCTCTGAAATCCTCTGTGTTGAGATAAGCAATAGATTAATTAGTTGAATAAATTATACAATGGTTAAGAGTATGTTCTACCTTTGAGCTAGCAGTACCAGATGTCTGCAAAAAACTTGTCAGCTCCCTAATTGTGGCATCCTTTTCTTCACATTCCTTTTTTAGGCTTGTTATGTCTTGCTTTTGTTTTAGAGCTAGACCATTAACCTGTGAAATGAAAACCATTAGATCACACTAAGAAAATATGACACATCGGGTAGCAAAAGAAATATGGTTAAACGACCAGCAATAAGAGAATAGAAGCAACACAAAGAAAATCAATAAAGGCCTTAGTCCATAGGGATTATGGTATATTGATCTCTATACATTAAAGGTCTATTTGGATTATCAGATTTTTATCCGTATTGTATCTATATCTTATTTGTATTTATAACTTATTTGTATCATATCCGTTTGGTTTGTTTATGAGTAAAACCATCAGTTTTTTATTGATATCTGTTTCTTGATAAATATTTATTTGAAAACGATAAAAATATGATGTTAAAAGGATCAGTATATGATGAAACAACCTTTATGTTGTAGGCTATAGTGTCAACTAGACCGGCAATATTTTGTATAAAACGCCAAGCAAGACCTGAAAAATTGGAAATATTGAAACAGTGAAAAACTATTTTCTTCCATTGATTGACCTTGCATCTTGGCTATAAGTTACAGCACTGAGCAGAAGCTCAATGTGGTTCTTTTCGTGTTTAGATTAATTTTAACCGTCACAAATCTAGACACCTCACACTTAATTGCTTCCAGTGGTGAATACATCTTCTAGCTTTGCTAACTTTATCATAAAATAAAGTGGGTCCTAAGTTTCAATCAAAATCGCAACTTAAAAATGAATAAAATGTCAAATAATATATATAATAACTCAAAACGTATCTCCCAAGTTTAAGGTTTTAAATCAAATGATATGCTAAACTTAACAGAGCAATTGAAGAATGAAGCACAGGATGTTGAATCATTTTATGGTCAGCTGGTGGAAATGGCGAGGGCCATTAAGAAATTTTCAAAGTAAAGTGACCGCAATCTTGTTACAACCGTGGCAACATTGAATCGTGTGTCTACACTTGGCCCTAAAGACAAAGATGGCTGGTTAGTTTTAATTGTAGATGAGCTTGTGGTTGAAAAGAAGGGACTGGTATGGATTTTCCAGTTTTTCTTTATTTGTGAGTAATTTTTAAGATGTTGAGCTGGGAAATTCCATCTCTCCCCATGCCGTAGCTGGATCTTAATTAATGTTGTAAAGCTTCCACATTGTTTCTGAAAAAAGTCTCTTAGAACATCAATTTCTGAGTGACAACTTTTATAAGCAAGCTAGGTTATAGAACTACTTAAGACTCTTTCTCTTTTTATTTTTCTTTTCATGATTTCCCTAATCTGACAAGTCACACATACGGCGTTTCTCTGGTTCAGCTTCATCAATGAATTTCATCAGATCACCACCCAAGGCCTTTGTCCGATAATGACTCTGCAGAAAGAAATTGCATATGCTTAGATACATAGAACAGTAAGAGCGGATAAAGCATTTCAGTTCAAAATTTCTCCATGCCATTTTGGATATAAAATAACAAT
This sequence comes from Combretum micranthum, assembly GCA_024138025.1. Lineage (NCBI taxonomy): Eukaryota > Viridiplantae > Streptophyta > Magnoliopsida > Myrtales > Combretaceae > Combretum > Combretum micranthum. The sequence continues at coordinate 94,104 of JAMXBD010002991.1, forward strand.
CATTATCCATGCTACGCATTGCCATAATGTTCAAAAGCTTGCAGTCAACTCACTCCCCCCAAAGGCATTGGGCATTATTTGTGCTTACCACCAATTCATATAACCATTCATGGTGCTGATCGCATACCAAGAACCACAATCGACAAAATCCTTTCCATTCGATTTGAACAATGCGTCAAAAGGAAAGCCAGAATCCTTGGCATCTGATATTATTGCCCCACTTCCTGTTGGTCCTTGGGATTATTGATGTCCTCGCAAAGGCTGTCAAGCTTCTGCTGTATGCTTGAGAGAACCTGATCCTATTATATAAAATAAAAAGAATCATTAAACTTCTACAGATACACGTAGAAGAAATGCATTGAAACTTGTCTCCTCCTAGACATCATGATTTGTGTAAGAGAAGAAAAACACGACAGCAAATTCTTCTTTCTGATCATAATCATGCCGGTATTGATGAAATTGAACATCATTCTTTTTTAAGCATTTTTTATGTTTTTCCCCCAATCCTACTTATTAATCAAATTTTGGTCAATTAATAATGCATCGGGATTGAAAAACATCATGGAATTTGACGCGAACGAGTCACGAAGTTGAACAGCATTTTTCAGATTTCATGCAAAATTGAAAAAAAAAAAAAATTAAATATCCGACAAAAATCAATGAATGAACCTAAATAAAAGCGTACAAAGGTAAAACCTCAATTCGATGCGTTTTTTAAGATTCGAAATGATCTTATTCTTTTTAGACTCAGAAACAGCGACACCAATGACCGCCACTAAGACCACTCTTTGAATAGGAGTAAACATCTCCCAGGCGATGGCTTGGTCTCGGCTCAAGCCTCCTCGGATCGTCCGTGCCGAGGTCACCTCCTCAGCATTCACAAGCCGTCCCGTAGGGAAACATAAGCCAGCTTCCTAGCGGAGCTGAAGGGACGGCTTGGCTCGGAGAAGGAGCTGAGGAGCCTGCGTGATGAGGGAGCAGGTGTTGGCTTGAACGGGGATAGGGATACGCGAGATGGGACGAGGCTGTATCCGCATTCGGATTCGTATTCTGATTCTTCCATGGAAGCGGCGTTATCAAGGAGATTAATTGATGGAGATTTATGTTCATGTATGTGCTTATATTATGCTATGGAGGAATCAATCACTGTTTTTGAGATTATAAATTAGGAAGTTTTTAAATGGAAATTTGGTGACAAGACAGGGAGGGAGGGAAAGTGGATATTCAGATTCTTCCATGGAAGCGGCGTTATCGAAGGAGATTAATTGATGGAGATTTATGTTCATGTATGTGCTTATATTATGCTATGGAGGAATCAATCACTGTTTCGAGATTATAAATTAGGAAGTTTTTAAATGGAAATTTGGTGACAAGATAGGGAGGGAGGGAAAGTGGATATTTCAGGACATAAGTGACGGTTTTTGGGCCGATCTGGTGTCGATTGGGGAAGAATGTATGGGAAAGAGGGGAGTTTGGGAAATAATACCAGAAGGGGGCTGGGGAGTTTTAGCTTGAAGGCACTGTCTTGGACGGCGCCTTCACTGGGCGTATAAGCCCCCTCACATTCCCAGCCGAAAGTAAAGCTCTCATACCCCAAACAAAAACACAGAGAAAAAGACGGTGCAAGAGCTCCTCCACAGATCCGTGGTCATCTCTGGCAAAGATTTTCCACCATCCGAACTCAGGTAAGGTGATTTGTTTGGCTTTTTTGCTATCTTTGTTACATTATTATGCAAATTTGGAGGGAAAATGATTAGAAATGGAGAAATTGAGGAAATTTGTGATTTTGAGCGAATCAATGTGTTGTAGGTGTTGATTTTGAGTTGTGAAGTGTTGTAGAAGTAGTGTGTGGAGTGTTGGTGATTGTTAGGATACTGCATTTGTCGATCGATGACGATGAAATTGAGATTGTTTCCATGCACACAAGGTGTTTGATGAAGTCCCTAAATGGTTGAAAGTTGTGGATTTTTATATTTAATGTAAAATGAGGCAATGAAAGTGTAATTTTGTCCGATTTAATATGTCGTAGATTTTGGTTTTGAGTGGTAAGGTGTAGTAGGAATATAGAATGGAGTGCATGTTCATGAATGAAGTATGTTATAAAATAATATTAATGATTAAAAGATATTTGGTGAAATGCCACAATCAGTTTAAAGCCGTGTGTTTGTCGATTGGGATGCTTAATGGAATTTGAGTGAACGCTGTTTTACATGTTGAAAAAATTGAAGATGTTATCATAATTGAAATTGTAAGAAAAGAGATGTAACATTTTAATTTGTTGTCGATAGGTTTGGAATGACTAGCTACATAAGGTTCATTGTTTATGCACATGGGAACATAGTGGATGGATGTTATGGGCCACAATATGACAAGCCTCCCATTGGAAAAGTGAAGGTTAGGATGGATGTCGGTTTTGAAATGTTCAAGGAAATTATATGTGGGAAGATTGGTATGGATGTTGGTAACAACAAAGTGGAGATAATACATAGGCATGCACATTATATGAGTCATGGGGTTGTTTACATGTTAATGCCAATTGTGGATGATGACAGCCTTGAAGATATGATTTCACTTGCTGCTGATTTGTGTGCTAGGTTAATTCAGGAAATATTTGTGAAAGTCAGTGATCGAGCGGTCACACCTCTAAATAGTGCTGGTGGTGGAGATTACATGAACGAACAACAGGATACCATGTTAGGCGTGCAGCAATTTCAACATGGTTCATGTTCAAATGTTCCTTTCCAGAATGAAGTTGTGGTGCCAGTTTCACCTATGCATTGTGAACAATATGATCCAATGCCAGTGGATGAGACAATGTCAGAGTTCGAGAATAGAGTTGCAAAGGAAGTGGCACCGGTGTTTGCCATCGGGTTAGAAGATCAGTTTTTCGATGGTTACTATCATGTGGATGAAAATGGTGATACGATAGAAGATGAGGTTGATGAAGAGAATGACAATGATGTGGAAGAAAAAGTTCAAAGAGCCAATATTGGAACTTCGAATGTCTCACCTAGCTTAAGGCCATGTGATGTAATGTCAAGTTAGGCATCGGTTAGAGATACAATTCCTTATTTTAATATAGGTGGAGGCGGTGATGGGCATGTGACATTTGAAGATGAAATGGATGCTATGCCTGCTAATATCTGTGACAGCCAAGAATTAGTGAAGAGAATGATGTTCAAGACAAAGAATGACCTAATTAAAGCTGTAAAATCTTTCCATATAAGAAAACATTGCAACTTTCGTGTGTACGAATCGAAGAAAACTGTATGGATTGCTCATTGCACCAAAAGTGACCAAGGTTGTTCATGGTGGATACGAGCTTATTTGGAAAAACTAGAAGGATTGTTTGTAATCACCAAACTTGACGACCCTCATTCTTGCACGAATCCCTTACTCGGGTACGACCAGTCACAAATAGACTGGAACATTTTAGCTCAAGAATTTATCAGCTTTGTTCGGAAAAATCCAGACTGTAAGGCAAAGGAGCTTGAGTCTCATTGGTTAGTTGTATACGGATATATGGTTTCCCGTAGAAGAATTTGGCAAGGTAAGAAAAAGGCAATTGCAATGGTTTATGGTGATTGGGTGAAATCTTACAATGAACTCCTAAAGCTATTATACGCAAGCAAGTCAACTAATGCGAGGACGGTAGTGGAATGGGGCTGGACAAGATCATCACAACCAGATGAAGCATATTTCAAGTGGGTATTTTGGAGCTTCGGGCCATGTATAGAGGCCTTCAAGCATTATAGGCCAGTTATCTGTGTGGATGGTACATTTCTATATGGCAAATACAAGCACATGTTGCTCGTGGCATGTGGTGTAGATGGAGACAATCACATATTATCCTTAGCATTTTATCTGGCACCATCTGAGACTAAAGATACATGGTCATGGTTTTTGAGGAAATTGAAGCGAGGGGTCATAGGACATAGAGGAGAGGAGACTGTATGCCTCATTTTAGATAGAGGGACCGGTATTATTGGGGCAGTTGATGATGCGGCCAATGGGTGGCACCCTCCTTTTGCAATGCATCAATTTTGTGTCCGACATGTTGCAAGCAATTTCAACAAAGTTCACAAGAATCAGAGATGCAGAAACTTGGTAACTTAACGCTGCTTTTCAAGCACAACCCCGTAAGTTCGAAAAATCTATAGATCTTGTGAAAAACATTGACGAAGCAACAGTTGAATGGTTCAGCGAGATTGATTCAAATAACAATTTGCTCTTATGCAAAGAGGCATGGACGCTAGCATTTGATGGATATTATCGTTTTGGGTACATGACAACTACTATGATAGAGACATATAACTCAGTGATCAAGGGAGTGAGGGGCTTACCTGTAGCGGGCCTGGTCAAAAAAATCTTCCATAACTACGTCATGTATTGGGAAAAGAGGCTTGATGCTGTGAGGAAAGTCATACAGTGTGGTGAGGTTTTCACACAATATTCAAAGAAGAAAATGGATTTATGGGCAGCTAGGGCGAGTTCGCATCAAGTCACTAGTTTCAACCGAAGTATTGGATTATTTGAGGTTTGGAAGGGCACTCGACGTGAGAAAGGTCGTTTGAAGCGTGGCGGTAGAACTCATAAAGTGGACTTTTGTTACACGTCATAGTACGAGACGTAGAACATTACCAAGTAAATTTGAGGATTACATAGTAGATAAATGAACAGATAAATAGAGTTGGTTAGGCTCAACCAACGAAACTGATAGAAACATCATTGTATACAGAGTTGGTTAGATTTAACCAACTAACAGCTTTGTAACAGATTGCATGTAACAGTATAGCAATAGTATTGTACATGGATGCATATAAATGAGAAGTAAAAGGGAAAAGGGAATTAACCCCCTTTTGGAAGTCATCGTGTTCATTGTGGAGCTTGGATTAGCTCGAATAATCCACAGTATACACTTCCTTCATGTTACCTGCAATAAATAGAAATACCATCAGTGAATATAATATCGCTAGGGTATGATGTATCAGAGAGCATAAAGAAATATAATACTTAGCTTTTGTAGAGAGAAACCCTAATTTCTTAGGGTTAGGGAAAGAAGAGAGAGAGAGTATTCGAGAAGTGAGGTCTGTGGAGAATTGAGAGTCACGTGCGAAGATAAGGTGAAAAGTGTGATTTAGGTGGGCTGGGCTGCAGAGAGATAAAAAAAACCCAACAATTGGTGCTCTCGTTGTTGTTCATCACCAATTCATGGCTTCCACTCGATCTCAGGAGGAGTTTGCGAAGTTGCAAGCGTTGGTCTTTTCTTTGGCTGAAACAATGAAAGGGATGCAAACTCAAATGCAAGAATCTATGAATTCTAATGCGTTGATGCAGCAAACAGTCAAAGATTTTCAAGAGAATGTCAATCACTCAATGCAGCAGTTCGGGGAGAAGATTGATAATATCAGGACTCACAATGACAATCCAACACCGGTTTTACATCAAGATTCCTCAGATGGATCTCATCCATCATCTTCCTTAACGGAATCATTGTTGAAAGGTATTAAACTCGAGATTCCAAAATTTTCGGGTCAGGATGTGCTGGGGTGGATTTATCAGACTCAAAAGTTTTTTGCTTTCCACAAAATACCAGAGGCACAAAGATTGGACATTGCAGCTTTTGCAATGGAGGGCGATGCGCTGCAATTTTTGCAGTGGTTAGAACAGAATAATCAATTGACTACATGGCAGCAGTTCCTCCAATCTTTGAAGACTCAATTTGGTCCTTCAGAGTATGAGGATTTTCAGGGGGCCTTAGCTAAATTGGTACAGAGGAGATCGGTATCAGAGTATCAAAGGGAATTCACTGCTTTAGCTAATCAAGTGGTAGGTATTCCTGACTCTTTTCTTATTAGTTGCTTTGTTTCTGGTTTAAAATCACATATTAGAAAGGAAGTTCAGATTTCTAGACCCAGTTCTCTATCACACGCATTTTGGTTAGCTAAAATGCATGAATCTAAATTTGCAGATAATGTTTTTGCTAAACCTACTGTTTCTCACCCTGATTCATTTCGTTCTTTTTCTTCTCCTTCACACACTTCTACCTTACAATTTTCAAAACCATCCATTTCTCATACTTCTATAAATTCTTCTATTCCTAAACCATCTCTACCTATAAAAAAATTATCCCAAGCTGAACTTCAAGAAAAGAGGGAAAAAGGTCTTTGTTTTCACTGTGATGAAAAGTACAGTAAACTTCATAAGTGTAAAGCTAAATTCCTCTTGTTATTACAAGAAGAGGAGGAGATTCAGGATTCGGAATTGGAGGAATCTCATATTGATGACTTTGATGAGGGGACTATCAGCTATCATGCTTTATCTGGATATTCTACTCCTCGTACTATTCGTTTTAAAGGAACTGTTCATGGTAAAAATGTCATTATCTTGGTCGATTCGGGTAGTACACATAATTTTGTACAATCACGAATTGTCAAATATTTGGGTCTTTCAGTTATTCCTTCAGTGAATTTCAATGTGATGATAGGGAATGGTAGCAAATTATCATGCGAAGGACAGTGTCCAAGTGTATCACTGGACATTCAAGGGATGCAATTTACAGAGGCTTTCTATGTGTTACCTATTCAAGGGGCTGATTTTGTCTTGGGAGTTCAATGGTTACAAAAACTTGGGCCAGTCACTATTGATTACAGTCAGTTAACCATGAAGTTTTGTTACAATGGTTCTTCTGTTATATTGACAGGTGAAGAAAATCCTATGATTTTCCAAATATCTCACCATCAACTCAGGAAACTAGTTAAAATGGATGCTGTGGCTTCTTGTTTTCAATTGACAGCTCAGTCTCAATCCGATTTTCATGGCATTTCATCCGGCAATAATGCATTGGATGCATTATTGGGCAAATATGCCTCAATTTTTGAAGCACCTTCATCATTGCCGCCTTTAAGAAACACACAGCATCGCATTCATTTGGTGGAAGGATCACAGCCCATTAATGTAAACCCTATAGATACCCACACTTTCAGAAGAGTGAGATTGAGAAACAAGTTCAAGAAATGCTTAACTTGGGTATCATCCAACATAGCACAAGTCCATTTTCTAGTCCGGTGCTTCTTGTTAAAAAGAAAGATGGTACTTGGCGCTTTTGCATTGACTACAGGGCTCTTAATCAAGTGACTGTGAAAGATGAGTTTCCAATTCCCACTATTGATGAACTCCTTGATGAATTGTTTGGGGCCTCATGTTTTTCAAAGTTGGACTTACGTTCAGGCTATCATCAAATTTGTATGCATCAGGATGATATTGAGAAAACAGCTTTTCGGACTCATGAGGGCCATTACGAATTTTTGGTAATGCCCTTTGGCTTATGTAATGCCCCTGCTACTTTTCAGGCTATAATGAATAGACTTTTCCAACCATTTCTACGAAAATATGTCATTGTTTTTTTTGATGACATATTAGTTTACAGTAATCTTTTGAGGATCATTTGAAGCATTTGGATTCTGTATTACTGATTTTGCAGCAAAATCAGTTCTTTTTGAAGGCTTCTAAGTGTATTTTTGCCAAAGATACCATTGAGTATCTAGGGCACATTGTGTCATGCAAAGGGGTGAGTCCGGATCCCTCTAAAGTTCAAGGAGTCAGAGAGTGGCCTCCTATTATTTCAGTCAAGCAATTACGTGCCTTTTTAGGCTTATCTGGGTATTATCGACGGTTTATCAAGGGATATGCCGCTATTGCCAGTCCATTGACTGACTTATTGCAAAAGGATAATTTGAGTGGAATTCTGATGCTGAACAAGCTTTTGTTTCTTTGAAGTCAGCACTAGTACAAGCTCCCATTTTACAATTGCCTGATTTTACTAAGCAATTTGTTATTGAAACAGATGCTTCAGGGACTGCTATAGGTGCTGTCTTATTGCAGAATGAGCTTCCAATTTCTTACTTTAGTAAGAAGCTTCCTTTACATTTGAGGAAAGCATCTGCTTATGTGAGGGAGTTATATGGTATGGTGGAAGCGGTTCGGAAATGGCGACAGTATGTTTTGGGGACTCATTTTTTGATTCGAACAGATCATCGAAGTCTGAAGAAATTTTGTCTCAAGTGATTCAAACACCTGAGCAGCAGAAATATCTATCCAAATTACTTGGATATGATTATACCATCACTTATAAAGCTGGAAAAGAGAATATTGTAGCTGATGCTCTATCAAGGCAATTTGATGGGACATATTATCATCTTGGATGGTCTACTCCTATATTTCAATTTATTGATATTTTGAAACAAGAGTATCAGACTCATCCTGCTTTTCGAGCTATTATTTCTGACCTTACTAAAGGGTTGCATCATACCAAATCTCTCATTTGGAAACATGGCTTCTTTATCATGATTCCAAAATTTTTTTAGTTCGGGACTCTATGGTGGTGCCTCTTATTTTGAGAGAATATCATGCAACTCCATCAGCTGGTCATTTTGGATTCCTTAAGACTTATAAAAGGATTGTTGTGGAGTTTTATTGGGAGGGACTTCGGAAGGATGTAGAGGAATTTGTTCGAAATTGTCTTACATGTCAGCAGGTCAAGTATGCCACTAAATCTCCTGCTGGTTTATTGTCCCCATTACCAATTCCTGATAAGGTATGGGAGGATGTAAGCATGGACTTTATTACATGCTTACCATGTTCACAAGGATTCTCTGTCATTTTAGTGGTGGTTGACAGACTGTCTAAATACTGTCATTTAGGTGCCTTGGATGAGCATTTTACTGCTACTAAGGTAGCTCACTTATTTGTGAACATGGTCATTAAATTGCATGGAATTCCCAGAACCATTGTTTCAGACAGGGATCCTGTTTTCATGAGTAGGTTTTGGAAAGAATTGTTTCGACTCAGTGGCACAAAATTATGCATGAGTTCTCATATCATCCTCAGTCGGATGGTCAAACTGAGGTGATGAATAGGACCCTTCAACAATATCTGAGGTGCTTTGTCATGGAACAACCCAAGCTGTGGGTTCGATTTCTTCCATGGGCTGAGTATGCTTATAATGTTTCATATCATGAGGGTGTAAAACAACTCCATTCGAAGTTGTATATGGCAGATCTCCACCAACTATTCCGAGTTATATTAGAGGTTCTTCTGCTGTTGAAGCAGTGGATACTGAGTTAGCTACTAGAGATGAAGTATTATCTGTTCTTAAACAGAATTTGCAGCAAGCTCAGAATCGTATGAAGTCTCAAGCAGATAAGCATAGATCGGATGTCACATTTGAGGTAGGGGACTTAGTCATGGTGAAGCTCAAACCCTATAAACAGACTTCTATTGTTAATAGCTTTCACAAGCTCTCAAAGCGTTTTTATGGTCCTTATAAGGTGCTTCAAAGGATTGGATCATCAGCTTATAGGGTTGAGTTACCTCCTAATTCCCGTATCCACAATGTATTTCATGTTTCTGCTCTTAAGAAGGCTTATGGCTCTATTGATCCGGTTTTGGAATTACCACAGGAGGCTTATCATAGGGTCTGTTTGGATTGTCTGTTTTTTATCTGTATCTGTATCTTTTTTAAAATGATATGTGCAAAATATATCCGATTTGCATCTAAATTTTATCTATATTTGTTCTATTTGATCTTTTGATGAGAACTGTCAACATTTTTTTATCTATATCTATTTCTTGATAAATAATTTGTTAGAAAAAAGTTTGAAAAAGTATCTGTATCTGCCGGAAAAAAGCCAAAACAAACAGACCCATAATCACCCAGTGTTACAACCACTGGCTATTCTTGACTCTCGGGTGATATTGGTAAATCAAAAGCCTATTAAGCAGATCTTAGTTCAATGGAGGGGGCTGTTACTGGAGGATGCGAGTTGGGAGGATTTTGATCAGTTTCAACTCATTTATCCTAATTACAACCTTGAGGACAAGGTTGTGTTTCCACAGGGGGAGCCAAATGTTACACGTCATAGTACGAGACGTAGAACATTACCAAGTAAATTTGAGGATTACATAGTAGATAAATGAACAGATAAATAGAGTTGGTTAGGCTCAACCAACGAAACTGATAGAAACATCATTGTATACAGAGTTGGTTAGATTTAACCAACTAACAGCTTTGTAACAGATTGCATGTAACAGTATAGCAATAGTGTTGTACATGGATGCATATAAATGAGAAGTAAAAGGGAAAAGGGAATTAACCCCCTTTTGGAAGTCATCGTGTTCATTGTGGAGCTTGGATTAGCTCGAATAATCCACAGTATACACTTCCTTCATGTTACCTGCAATAAATAGAAATACCATCAGTGAATATAATATCGCTAGGGTATGATGTATCAGAGAGCATAAAGAAATATAATACTTAGCTTTTGTAGAGAGAAACCCTAATTTCTTAGGGTTAGGGAAAGAAAGAGAGAGTATTCGAGAAGTGAGGTCTGTGGAGAATTGAGAGTCACGTGCGAAGATAGGTGAAAAGTGTGATTTAGGTGGGCTGGGCTGCAGAGAGATAAAAAAAACCCAACAACTTTTCCACACAAACTTGCTCATGCAACGAGTGGTAAATATACCGACTGCCATGCTCACATGCTATGGCGGCAGCATGATTCTCAAATGTGGATTGGACTTCATTTATCAGGCCCTGGTATATGTGGACGAATGAACTTATACTATATGGGTTCACGTTGGTGCATGTTGATAACATATCGAGTAGCACTTAACTCTCTCCTTTTAGGCCTCAGCTACTGCCCTTGTCGTCAGACGAAGAGAACCAACATCTAGACATGACGTTGTGGGTAGACCCATTGACGAGCGGCTTCTACCTTACTTGGACCAGGCCAGGTTCTTAGGCATTGCACGTCTACCATATATTCAGTTAGACTGGCATCTCATCTCAACGTTGGTGGAGAGATGGCGGCCAGAAACTCATACATTCCATATGCCCCAGGGCGAGCTCACCATTACATTATAGGATGTGGAGGTGCAGCTAAGACTACCAGTGGATGGCTTGCCTGTTGTCGGTTCCACATCCATAGCTACCGGATGGCAGGTGAAGTGCGTTAGGTTGTTGGGTGCTTATTCGCAGGGGGGTACGTCCCGTGGAGGACGACTGAGCCTTATCTGGCTGCGGGAACATTTTGCACATTTGCCCGACCATGCACCTAAGGAGCAGGTTAGGAGGTATGCTCGCGCATATATACTACAGCTCATGGGTGGCTGTATATTTGCATATAAGTTCGGTTCATTGGTGCATACTATGTTCTTGCCATTATTAGCAGATTTTGCACAGGCTGGTCAGTATAGCTGGGGTAGTGTATGCCTTAGCTGGTTGTACCGTCAACTGTGCTGTGCTTCTTCGGAGAATGTTGTGCAGATTGGTGGAGCTGTTATCCTACTCCAGGTATGGGTATATGGTTGATTCACTGTCATTGCTTTCTTTGGCCGTTTTGGATCATACGTGATTGGTCCAACCGTTGTCTTCTTATTGGTATGGGCTTGGGATCGATTCCTATTATTGCTCCCCGTGCCCGTTTTGGATTGCCTTTGGATGATGAAGCACCACCTGCTGCGCGATGGTGGATAGTTCGGGATACTACATGAGACCCTTCTCATGTCATTTCAACATACAAAGAGGCATTCGACATCATCGGAGCTAAATAGGTACATTAGCTATCCATTTATTTCCAAAAATATTTAAATTTTTTCTGAGTATTCACCATTTCATTCTGGTACAGGTTGTTTAGATGCCACATACCGACCAGATCATCGCTAGGCTACCTCTATATTGTAGACGTGGTGTGGATGTGTGAACGGCCCGCGTTCCCCTTATTTGCTTTTGTTATGTGGAGTGGTATTTTCCTGATCATGTAATTCGGCAATTTGGGGATTATCAGAGGGTCCCAACAGGAGTTAACACTAAGCCAGATTTGCATCAGATCAATCTTAAGGGCCAAATCGACACTAATTGGGTCGTCCATCATGCTGTCTACCATTAAATGTGGAATGAGAGGCGCGATCGCTTGGTAGATGTTGAGCTTCCCCTTGGTGTCGACCTGGACTATATACGTTGGTTTAGACGTATGACTAGGCGATATCTCAGCCACACTGGTGCTAGGGTCGGTGCATTGGTCAGTTATATACCTTGTACTTTGCTTGTCCTACACCGAAACAAACTTACAAATATAACCTCCTATGTTTGCACTTTCGTTGCAGGCGGATCAGTTCAGACGGATTTAGTTTTCTACTGACCTTACAGAAATTCACTCCATCGCAGACGACACCATAAATATAGTCGATGAGCATGGTGTTGTTGACTATCTCTACCCTGAGCATGGACACACATTGCATGAGGGTGATGCAGTAGATTACCAGATCGAGTACGAGTAGCAGTAGCAGTACGACTCTATCCTCCACGCTCCATCATCATCTGCTAGTACATCTGCAGATGTGAGGGGACGGCATAGCACGTCTTCGTTCCCATCCTACCACACTTCATTCACCGAGGTAGGCTCTTCATCACGTCATCCTCCCACCACATAAGAGGCGTCCAGTACCTGATCCAGTACCTTCGGACTAGGAAATGGGTGAGGGAGTAACATAGCTGTCACAAGTTAGAAGACCCACCCAGGCTACACCTGTCCCTCCACCAGATTTTAGTGCATCCCCTATTCAGGAGGATGATCCACAGGTAACATCGGCACAATGTGGTCGACGTTCCATAGCCTCCAGGGTTGCTAGGGGTCTACGATAGACCTTGAACTTTTTAACATATTCTTACTATTATCATGCTCCTACAAGTTTTTTATGTACATAAGACAAAAATCTATGGCATTTATGTACTAAAAACAAATAGATCTAGTATATCATGCAAGTCATGAATGCAAATGCAACATCAACATTCTGTAGATGAGGTTAATAAATGAATACATGCACAAAATATCAATGATAACAACTTAAAACAATAATATAGCAAAATAATAGTAAAACAACTTAAATATAGAGATCCACAACATTGTGATGGTAAGAATATTATGCTTAAGTGTTTCCACATCTCTAGCATAAAGCTCATAGGGATTGTAGTGGAACCCACACATATATGATGTTACCATTACATGTTTTTATTGTAGTAGGGTTTAGATCTATTACCTATTAATTATGTGAAGTAAGAAAAACTTGAAGAAAAAAAGAAGTGTGTGTGCGTGGGAAGAAGATCACGACAAAGAGAGGAAAAGAGAGGAGAGAAAACTTTCAAAAATTTGATTTTTAGAAAGAGAAAGAAAGGTGTAAAGTGTAAGGCTTAAATGTGTTTATATAAGAAAAGAAATTATGGCTTGTGTAGTTAATAATTGAAGAAAAATCAAACAAATGAGAGAGAGAGAGCGCCGGAGGGGGGGGGGGGGGGGGGGGGGGGGGGGAGGGCACTGGTTTTAGGGTTTTACGGGAGAGAGAGAGATGTTTGGTTATTTGTGTAATAAAACCAAATTTAATATAGTAATTTAAGTAATAAAATGTATTGGAAAAGTAAATTCGTAAGAAAAATGATGTAGAAAAGTAAATTCGTAAGAAAATGATGTAAGATTATAAGAATAGTTGTTAGGATATAATAATAGGGTATGTGTGGTTGTACTTGTGAATAAAGTGATTAGAAATCAAAAGTAGATTGGACAATTAAATTACCGGTAGTGAAGAAAATACGAGTAAAATACCAATATCAGATATTTTTAGTTACCGAAAAATTATATAACTGATATATATAGAAATCTTATGAAATTACGAGTCTAATGGTACTAATAGTATATTCTTGGTATCTCGAGTCCCGGGACAAGTTTTCAAAGTCCATATTCGATCAGGTTCGAAGTAGGCCAAAAATTCATCAATCTAATATTTTTAAGCATCCTAATATTATTACGAACTAATCTATACTCTTCACTTATTTTCGACTTCTTGGTTTAAGAACACAGAATTGCTAGATCTAAACTGCTAGGGTTTCTGAGGATTTGTTGACTTAAGGTTTCTGATTGACTTTCCAGTTTAGGATTTAAGCTTAAAATTACCCTAAAAATTAAGGGTTTACATGAAGTGTCTAGCATTTAAGTTACATTTTCCTTTAACCTGTTTCCTAAAAAGGTTGCTAACACATTTCAACTACAACCGAAGTTAACTAATGCTTAATTCTCAACAATTGTTAGTTGCTTTTGAGGCTATCTATACAGGGTTATGTTGGAGGCCCACTCTTCAATTGGTTTAACATTTCTTTACAGTCAAATGTTCTGGGAGGCAAGTGGGTCAGCCTTCAACAAAGGAAGGAGATGACCTTATTAGTGGTTTGGAATCCTTTTTGAAGAACTAAAAGGATAAGTTTGTTTTTATTTTTTTGAACTCTTTTAACTTTAAATTTATTAAATTTTAATCATTTTGAAAAAAGATTTCTTTTTAGTATTATGAATCCTATAAGTCTATCAAATTTACTTTTTTATTTTGGAAAACTTGATTTTTCTATGTGATAAGATTTATCAATTGCATTTTGTCATCTTTATTTTAAAGCATCCCTTATTTTTATCTTATTAATTTTTTTTATACATACATGCTACACATATCTTGTTCATTAAAGACAGTAATTTCATTCAACATTTTTATTACTTTCCCTTTATTCATCTTATATATTTATTTATATTACTACTACTTATTCTTTAACATAAGTTCATGCCATTTACAATGTTACTATTTTTTTCCTTTTACTCTTTTTTTATCCCTTTCTTCTTGTTTATGTTATTTATTTAAGTTAATTAATTAAACAAAGAGAAGGAAAAGGAAACTTACCTAGGTTTAGATGCGCGAGTACGGGGTTGGATTTGAGCCCTGGTACGGATCAGGTCGGACACGGGTGCTGTGGTTGAATATTGAAAATGTCTTTTTTACCCTTTCTTTTAACATATATATTTTTTAATAATCTTTTATTACATTGTTCTATTAAGGAAAAAGGAAAATATATCATACAAGATTTTGTTAGATCAATCAATGGTGGTGAGGGTGTAAATTATGCCAAAAGTATTAATTTTTTATTAAATTTATTTAAGATATCAAATCTCAAGTCGTTAAGAAGAGAATAAATGTTCTATAAAATAAGTAAAACGAGATATGAACATTTTATAAAATCCATTTAAGGTGTCAAAATCTGAATGAATTTTTAATTAAATTTCTTTAATTTTCTCAATAGATATTTTATTTGATTCACTTTATAAAATATATTTTTTTAATCACACGCAATTTTAACATTTTAAATTTTTTAAAAGTTAACTCGTTAGTGTAATTTTTCTTGTATATCCATGAGAAAGTGAAATGTTTTGATTGAAGGAATTTTCTTTTTCCTTTTACTTGATTTTTCAAAATTGGAGTATTCAAATAGGGAATGATAAGTTTATACAATGCCATATAAATACAACAAAACATTTTATTTTTCCTTTCTAAAAATGCAATATGATTACAGGAAGATAAATTTTACTTAATTTGGTCCATATATATATTTTGTAGATGCAAATTTTGTGTTCATGAACTGGTTGTCTTAGTCCGATAACTTGGAAAGTGAAACCTAAGATTAATCCTTTCTCATACTAATTGCTAGTCCTGTTTGAATTGTATGATTTTTATATATATCATGCATGTATCATATCTATATAAGATATGCATTTATAATTTATCTGCATTATATCTATATCGTATCTATTTGGTCAAAATATGAATAAAACTTTTTATAAATATACAAAATGGTAGGGATAACGAAATTAATGTTACTATTCTAAAAAAAATTAAAAAAATACCATTGAGATGAAAATAATTCTATAATTAGACACTTTTGAAGAGACGAAGCAATAAGCGGATGATCTCATCTTTTCAAGAGACCAGTTTAATTTTATCAAAATCAAACTTATCTTTTAAAGCGATGAGGTTACTATAACTATAGCGATATCGTCTTTTCAAGAAATGAGGTTAATTATACTCCTGTCTTTTTAAGAGACGAGTTAGTATATTTATATTAATCATATTTCTTCAAGAGACGAGATCAACGATTTGTAATCTTGTCACTTAATGAGTATGACTTACATATTTCCAAAATTATGTTTGGGCTAAGGGGATTGGTGTAATTTTTATTTTTTTCCTTATCCTCAAAATAGTCATCCCACGCGGAATACAATTCAAAGTTTCCTAATTTTTATTTCTTTAATTAAACATTCCATACAGCAGATTAAATCTATGTCCTGAAACGGAATCTTTCCATACTCTCTCTATCACTTATGTCCTGAATATCCACTTTCCCTCCCTCCCTATCTTGTCACCAAATTTCCATTTAAAAACTTCCTAATTTATAATCTCGAAAACAGTGATTGATTCCTCCATAGCATAATATAAGCACATACATGAACATAAATCTCCATCAATTAATCTCCTTGGATAACGCCGCTTCCATGGAAGAATCTGAATATCCACTTTCCCTCCCTCCTTGTCTTGTCACCAAATTTCCATTTAAAAACTTCCTAATTTATAATCTCAAAAACAGTGATTGATTCCTCCATAGCTTCCATGAAAGAATCTGAATATCCACTTTCCCTCCCTCCCTGTCTTGTCACCAAATTTCCATTTAAAAACTTCCTAATTTATAATCTCAAAAACAGTGATTGATTCCTCCATGGCATAATATAAGCACATACATGAATATAAATCTCCATCAATTAATCTCCTTGGATAACGCCGCTTCCATGGAAGAATCTGAATATCCACTTTCCCTCCCTCCCTGTCTTGTCACCAAATTTCCATTTAAAAACTTTCTAATTTATAATCTCAAAAACAGTGATTGATTCCTCCATAGCTTCCATGGAAGAATCTGAATATCCACTTTCCCTCCCTCCCAGTCTTGTCACCAAATTTCCATTTAAAAACTTCCTAATTTATAATCTCGAAAACAGTGATTGATTCCTCCATAGCATAATATAAGCACATACATGAACATAAATCTCCATCAATTAATCTCCTTCGATAACGCCGCTTCCATGGAAGAATCAGAATACGAATCCGAATGCGGATACAGCCTCGTCCCATCTCGCGTATCCCTATCCCCGTTCAAGCCAACACCTGCTCCCTCATCACGCAGGCTCCTCAGCTCCTTCTCCGAGCCAAGCCGTCCCTTCAGCTCCGCTAGGAAGCTGGCTTATGTTTCCCTACAGGGACGGCTTGTGAATGCTGAGGAGGTGACCTCGGCACGGACGATCCGAGGAGGCTTGAGCCGAGACCAAGCCATCTCCTGGGAGATGTTTACTCCTATTCAAAGAGTGGTCTTAGTGGCGGTCATTGGTGTCGCTGTTTCTGAGTCTAAAAAGAATAAGATCATTTCGAATCTTAAAAAACGCATCGAATTGAGGGTTAGTTACCTTTGTACGCTTTTATTTAGGTTCATTCATTGATTTTTGTCGGATATTTAATTTTTTTTTTTTCAATTTTGCATGAAATCTGAAAAATGCTGTTCAACTTCGTGACTCGTTCGCGTCAAATTCCATGATGTTTTTCAATCCCGATGCATTATTAATTGACCAAAATTTGATTAATAAGTAGGATTGGGGGAAAAACATAAAAAATGCTTAAAAAAGAATGATGTTCAATTTCATCAATACCGGCATGATTATGATCAGAAAGAAGAATTTGCTGTCGTGTTTTTCTTCTCTTACACAAATCATGATGTCTAGGAGGAGACAAGTTTCAATGCATTTCTTCTACGTGTATCTGTAGAAGTTTAATGATTCTTTTTATTTTATATAATAGGATCAGGTTCTCTCAAGCATACAGCAGAAGCTTGACAGCCTTTGCGAGGACATCAATAATCCCAAGGACCAACAGGGAAGTGGGGCAATAATATCAGATGCCAAGGATTCTGGCTTTCCTTTTGACGCATTGTTCAAATCGAATGGAAAGGATTTTGTCGATTGTGGTTCTTGGTTATGCGATCAGCACCATGAATGGTTATATGAATTGGTGGTAAGCACAAATAATGCCCAATGCCTTTGGGGGGAGTGAGTTGACTGCAAGCTTTTGAACATTATGGCAATGCGTAGCATGGATAATGATTGTTATTTTATATCCAAAATGGCATGGAGAAATTTTGAACTGAAATGCTTTATCCGCTCTTACTGTTCTATGTATCTAAGCATATGCAATTTCTTTCTGCAGAGTCATTATCGGACAAAGGCCTTGGGTGGTGATCTGATGAAATTCATTGATGAAGCTGAACCAGAGAAACGCCGTATGTGTGACTTGTCAGATTAGGGAAATCATGAAAAGAAAAATAAAAAGAGAAAGAGTCTTAAGTAGTTCTATAACCTAGC
This sequence comes from Combretum micranthum, assembly GCA_024138025.1. Taxonomy (NCBI): domain Eukaryota; kingdom Viridiplantae; phylum Streptophyta; class Magnoliopsida; order Myrtales; family Combretaceae; genus Combretum; species Combretum micranthum. The sequence continues at coordinate 112,424 of JAMXBD010002991.1, forward strand.
TTGCTTATAAAAGTTGTCACTCAGAAATTGATGTTCTAAGAGACTTTTTTCAGAAACAATGTGGAAGCTTTACAACATTAATTAAGATCCAGCTACGGCATGGGGAGAGATGGAATTTCCCAGCTCAACATCTTAAAAATTACTCACAAATAAAGAAAAACTGGAAAATCCATACCAGTCCCTTCTTTTCAACCACAAGCTCATCTACAATTAAAACTAACCAGCCATCTTTGTCTTTAGGGCCAAGTGTAGACACACGATTCAATGTTGCCACGGTTGTAACAAGATTGCGGTCACTTTACTTTGAAAATTTCTTAATGGCCCTCGCCATTTCCACCAGCTGACCATAAAATGATTCAACATCCTGTGCTTCATTCTTCAATTGCTCTGTTAAGTTTAGCATAATCATTTGATTTAAAACCTTAAACTTGGGAGATACGTTTTGAGTTATTATATATATTATTTGACATTTTATTCATTTTTAAGTTGCGATTTTGATTGAAACTTAGGACCCACTTTATTTTATGATAAAGTTAGCAAAGCTAGAAGATGTATTCACCACTGGAAGCAATTAAGTGTGAGGTGTCTAGATTTGTGACGGTTAAAATTAATCTAAACACGAAAAGAACCACATTGAGCTTCTGCTCAGTGCTGTAACTTATAGCCAAGATGCAAGGTCAATCAATGGAAGAAAATAGTTTTTCACTGTTTCAATATTTCCAATTTTTCAGGTCTTGCTTGGCGTTTTATACAAAATATTGCCGGTCTAGTTGACACTATAGCCTACAACATAAAGGTTGTTTCATCATATACTGATCCTTTTAACATCATATTTTTATCGTTTTCAAATAAATATTTATCAAGAAACAGATATCAATAAAAAACTGATGGTTTTACTCATAAACAAACCAAACGGATATGATACAAATAAGTTATAAATACAAATAAGATATAGATACAATACGGATAAAAATCTGATAATCCAAATAGACCTTTAATGTATAGAGATCAATATACCATAATCCCTATGGACTAAGGCCTTTATTGATTTTCTTTGTGTTGCTTCTATTCTCTTATTGCTGGTCGTTTAACCATATTTCTTTTGCTACCCGATGTGTCATATTTTCTTAGTGTGATCTAATGGTTTTCATTTCACAGGTTAATGGTCTAGCTCTAAAACAAAAGCAAGACATAACAAGCCTAAAAAAGGAATGTGAAGAAAAGGATGCCACAATTAGGGAGCTGACAAGTTTTTTGCAGACATCTGGTACTGCTAGCTCAAAGGTAGAACATACTCTTAACCATTGTATAATTTATTCAACTAATTAATCTATTGCTTATCTCAACACAGAGGATTTCAGAGCTGGAGGACATTATTCGCAGGAAGACCATGATAATCACAAAGCTCAAGAAGGATATGGTAGTTCTAGGACAGAAGGTAGGAAGATAAACTAGTTAATTATAAGTTTCCTTGAAGCAAGATATATCTAAATTAATTAAGCAGCAAATTGATGCTAGTGTAGTTGTGTCTTTTTTCCCCTTTTCGTTGCTATGTTTCTATGATGGGTTTATAATAGTTTGATGAAATTGGTTTGATCTTGGAACTGGTTATGAAAGCAGTTTCTGTTTCTTTGTTTCTTTATTATAAAATGTTTCTGGAATCACTCAATTGTTGTTTTGCATTCAAATGATTTCACATTTAGATAAAGGATTCAGTTCATAATAACCCGGGTTTTGCGACCTTCATTCAAGCTCTCTGTTTTACTTATAAGACATGATGCAAGATATAGTAACTCTAATAAGAGTTGCATTCACTAGCCTTTAAACCTTCTCATGTACTATAACAATTGTGTAGCTAGTTTTGAAAAGAAACATATACATATGGAAATATATATTTTTTGAGCCTCTTAACTGGTGTCTTGGGGCTTTCAATAAAAAGTCTCATTTTCTAACGCTGAGTATTCATTGCAATGTGCAGTTTGTGCAATTGACAAGACTTCAAAGAGCATCTTCATCTTGTTCATGGATGGACAATGATACTAGGCAACTTCCTCTAATGGTAGAGAATCTCCTCTATGATATGGATAATACAACTAGCCCTTCTTCTTTTGATTCAGATAGTTCTCCTGTGAGTGGACCGATGGCTACTATTATTAAAATTAAGGAAACCCCAAAAGAGAAAAATGATGATGCATTGTGCAAAGAAATGGCTACCATGACTAATAATCTGGAAACCCTGAAGGAGAAAAGTGACAATACCTTGTAGAGAGATCAATTTTCTTCCATAAACAAGGGCTCAAAGATACGGCATACTGACAAGTATACACATTCTCGATATAGTAGTCCGCGAAAAGAGATATCGATGAACTAAAAATCTAGTTAAATATCTTTCTCCAGATTGAAGCAATGTTGATTATATGGTTTTTATGGTGATTTTAATATCATATTATTATTTCTTAGTTTTGTTTAAAGAAACAAATATAGTATTGCATTTATGACTATTGACTGATGAAAGGAATAATGATTAACTATAAATTTGTTTAATTATTTATTGACACCATTAAATCACTTTTATCATCAATTATTCAACATTTACAAGCTAGAAGGTGGTGCTACCTTTTCCGACCACCCTATTAACATAGGTGCCATCATGGTCCATCTATATTATAGATATGAATGCAAGCTAGATAAATTGTAACGCTTTAACCTGTTGGCAATTACAACCTGCCTCGTGTCATCTCTTTATAGGACACATAAAGGCTATAACAACCTAAACCACAATATAAACACATAAGATATAGTCTCCATAACTCTCATAGATGGTACATCAGAAGATTCAAAACCTGTATAAAATATATAAAAAAAAAATTCCTTTTAAAAATCTCCTGTTTATCAAAACAAAGTTGGCATAAACCAAGCTAATATAATCAAGATAATTCTAACTCCACTAATTATGTAAAATCTATCAAATGCTATAAAAGATATCGAAGAACATAAAAATCCATAATCCTTCAGAACATATAAAAATCTTTAACATAATTCCAAAATTTGCATGAGATTTAAAAATTCTTTTCTCCAATTCCTGTATTTGAATCTATTCTTCAGTAGGATAGTGTGGACCACTATTGCCATCCCCTTGATCTATGTATAAATCATATCTAGAAATATCATATACCATGTCATCCTCACATGTACCTGAAAAACAGATGGAATGAGCGAATATGCCCAGTACGCCAATTTACAAAACAAATGCATATGCACATGCAAAATATATATATCAAATGTAACTTATTCTAATGCAACCAATCAGATTATTATCTTTATTAAGCTAGCCAAACAACACAGTTTGGAACTATGAATCCCTAGTTCCAAACCGGGGTAACTCAGACCCCTGAAAATCAACTAACTTTTAAAAATAGGTAATTATATACATATATTGGTGAATGGGTACTCCCCAAACACCCGCAACCATATTGCCAAAACACCTAAATCTACCTGAATCATCTCTAAGTACAACTCCATTAGGGACAACGACATACAAGTATCAATAGATTGCCACATCAGTATCACTGTCTGCCAGGTATTTACTGGTCATAGCCAAATACACCCAGCAGACAAATTAATTAACCCGAACAGATTTACATTAATTATTAATCTGTTCCTACAACAAAGCATACAGAATACTAAACCTGCAAGTAAATACAACAAACAATGAATGGTTATACTTAAATCAATTTCAAGGAACATGACTCCAAATCCCAAAACCCTGATCACATAAACAGAACAGATTTCAATGCATCTCTTTCATAGAATAAACTTAATTTTCAAACATCACCTAAAAACCTAATCTCCAAAGAATAACAAATCCATACCTTCTTCCTTGAATGAAACACAAAATCTTCTCCAAAGATCGAATTCCCTTAACAGATCTTATAAGCCCTAGAATTCCATTCAATAAAATCAAACCAAAACTCAACAAAATTCATCTCTATACTATCATAAGGATTAAGGATATATAAACTTACCTAAAAAATGTGATCTTTAATCCTTCTTGATCACCAAAATCTATATCTTCAAGCAAGATAAGGTTTTTCTTCAATCCCTCCTTCAAAATCAATAGAAACCCTAAGGAAATTTCATAGATTCTTTTAAATCCTAAAGGAAAGATAGTTACCTTAATCTGATCTTCAAAGTCTCCTTGTTCGTAAGATAGTGAAATCCCCAAAAACACAAGTTTTTCTCCAAAATTCCTTCAAACCCTAGAACTCCATTCAAAGTAATTCGATCTATCAGAAAAGATCTCTTCTCTAGCAAATTACAAGAACAAAATGCATTCATACCTACCAAAAACTTTTGATTCGATGTCTTCTTGATTGTAGAACCAAATCACCAATGAAACTTAGGATTTTTCTCCAATGAAATCATCTCTGAGAACTTGATTCCTCACCAAGCCAAAGAGACAAACTTTAGGAATATGATTGTTAGGACGCGCTATCACTCCTATAATTAAAATAGGCGATAACAGTTCTCCAACCACATATAATGTGTAGGATTATATGTAAGGTTGTCTAAAAGAAGTGTTTGAGGAATTATTTGTCTAATTCCACGTAATTAACGAAATTGAAACCATAGTTTTCCAAAATTTTTGTAAAACATAACTACACCTCCCATATCATCTTTCACAAAAGAAATATATCCAATTCATACATGGTTAAGTACGTATATACATATTACAACCAAAGGCTTCTAACAAGCCTTAACAAAATTATACATATAATCTAACTAGAACTTTAAATACAACAACAAAAGCTATCATAACTAGTCTATTACAAAATATGGATTCCATCGAGTCTAAGGTCATCTCTAGTCCTCCAAATCATCGAGAAAATCCTCGAAATCGGTTCCATACCCATACTCGTATAAAACTCGTCGGATTCATCACCTGAAATGGTTAAAATATGAGCCAAAGGCCCAGTACGCAAGTAACGAATACAAATGCGAAGTGATTCACACATGTTTAAGCTAAATGCAAAATGCAACAACCAATAATTTATTATTTAATCTTTAGTTAGTCATACATCATGGGAGTATTCAAACTCTGGGCAATAGTGATTTCTGGGAGAACCTGAATAACGATCATGATGCTCAGGAGGTTGATATAAGTAGCTCGGATACTCATACCATCCTAGATAAATTTATCCATAACAATTAGGTAATCTCATTTAGGGTTTCTAGCCATTTCTCGACTTTATTTAACTCGATCCATAATATCACTTAATTCAAGTGTTCCCATAAATATTGAATTAAATCATATTACATCCTTTCAAGAATAAGCAAATGTTATAGCGATACCAAATTCCCTATCGATTACCCGTTAAACCACCTATAAAAGTCATATTAAAATGACAGGGGTGGTCTAAGCACCTAAAACTACCATGCCCCCAATTTGAGCAGGGTTACCGCTCTCCGAACCAGATTCAACGGTATAAAAGACACTCAACAAACAATTATTAAATTTTTTAATTTAGAATAACTTGAAATAATGCTTATCCTAACAAAGAAACAAGCAAGTTACCGCGTACCTGAAATAGCTTGAGAACTAATGGGGTTAGCCAAGCAAGGATCTATCACTATACAAGATAATATTGAATTTCCCACTTAGTTCAAGCACTAATTAACTATTTTTCAAATACAACTAATCAAAGATAATCAAAAAAATTATTACAAAGTCATAACATAGCATTTAAACATCATATTATATGATACAATATACAACAAATATTCAATTGATCATAAATCAAGCTTTGGGAACTATTAGAGAAAGATTTTGAAAATGAAAACTGCAGGGAACATGCCGGCCTTCAATGCTGGCGGCGTTGAACGGGTACACAATGCACTAGAATTCAACACTTACCACTACTGGCAGCGTTCAAGGATACGTTGGCAACCTTGAGCCGATGTAGTATACAACTCTAAATTTCCAAAATTTTCCGAGAGTTCCATGGGGTTGGTTCACACTCATAGATACCCCCAACACCGGCAGCGTATCCATGTATGCCGATAGCGTGGGATACTATGCCGATGGCTTTAATCCCGGCGTTGAAAATTATGATTCTGTTCGCATTCCATACCGCCTCTAAGTCGGCAGCGTTAGAACCCTAATAGCTGGCGTACGCTTTGAAAAATCAACACTGGCCAATTTTCTTTACGTAGGCCGGTAGCGTTTTAAGTAGCTTTAAGAAAATAGGTTCTGATCAACTTTAACACCGCTTCTACGCCGGCGGCGTTGAAGTAGTAGATGCCGACGTACGCTCAAAACAGACCTATTCGAAAATGTTTTACTTCCCTTGTTTTCTTTACAACATTTTGTAAACTTGTACACTTTAATTCCTTCCTTAAACTCATCCTAAGTTTTCCAAAACTTGTTATATGTTCTAAATACCATTCAAACAACACAACTCCACTTCTAATCATCAAACACCAAACTACAACATTCAAACACCAATTACACTTCAATTCCACATGCCCTTACACTACTCAACCTTTAAGCTATCCCAACACAATCATCCCCGCATGTCAAAATTCATATAAAACATATACTACAACTCCTCTAGCAATATAATTCTATTCAAACTACCATCAATACACAAAATCATTCTATCACCAATTAACACATAAACTCTATTCTAACAAAAGCGCAACTTAAATACAAACAAGGCAAGAAGAATACACTTACCATATGGACTTGGAACCTTGGTTTAATAATCTTGTTGTAAGCTTTTGTGGGTTTAAGTTATAGAAAATGAAGGGTTTAGTTATATATGAACATGGGAGAGCTTTTGAGGGAGTATAAATGAGGTTTTTAAACTTCTTGGCATGTGTAATGGTGGTCTGAAATTTTTGAACGAATTTTGCACTTCAAAAGTTGATATTTATCCCTTTGGTTGACTTTGGTGGCTGCCCTAATTAAGTCCTTTAATTGGCTTGGATTTGGCTAATTAATGAAGCTTACTTTTTGACTAATTAAATGTGGTCTTTGGCTTTATTTGTGACAAATTTTTTTTTTCTGCTATACATGGATCTAATTACATGCATAATTTAACTTATTCTAATCATATTTCATACATTCTAATACACTTAAAAAAATTATGAACTCAATATTTAATTTAATTATTTTAAAACAACAACTCAATTCATTATTCATGCATCAACATAATTCACATATATTACATTTCAAAATCATATATAATTTCAATAACACATTTATAAAATATAATTTAGGAAATGTATGGCTATTTCAATGATCAAACTAATAGATTGTTGAAAAGAAAAGGGAAGAACCCACTTACCTAGTGTTTAGACTTAAGAACATGACAACATATCACATTTATTGTCCTTTTTTATAACATTCATTGTCCTTCTTTATGATTTATTACGTCTCTGTAAAACCCTTTTATTTATTAGTGTATCACATTCATTGTCCTTCTTTATTATTTGATTTGAATAGACTATTTTATCATCTTATTTGACAGCATATGATATTCCTTAGCCTTCTTTATAATTTATTTATATACTTTAGGGTTGACCATAAAACCCTTTCATTTTATATTAAATGACATATTTGTCCTTCTTTATAGTTTATTTATCTTTATATTACATTTCTCCCTTCCTAAAAAAACCTTTCGTTCTTGAAAGTTACCTAAATTTCTACAACTCCTTAAATTCCTTATTTCCAAATCCATAGTTTATGCTTCCATTTACTCTCCGGCATTTAGATGCTTTCTGTTTAGCCACTGATCTCTCATACCATATTCTCCTACTTCCAAACTCTTTTTCTTATTTTCTCAATTGATCATCTCAATTGACTATACCACAATTTAATCAATGTCTACATAACCCATACTTTCATTGTATAAATTTGGTATACTCTATTCACATTTATATGATATGCTTCATGATTATCATTCAAACTTTTTACTTTTGTTTCTGATTTTTCCAGTTAAAAATCTTTCTTACAAAATCTCGAACTCAATTCTCAATATTTAGATTCCTAATGCACTTTGGCTTTATAATTATCACTCCTACAAATCCATCTAATTCATCAATAATAGATGATTATTCTTCACCTGGTTTTATATTCTTCCGCTCTTATTCATTCCATTTCTCAACAAAAGATTTTTCTTTGTTTGAATACTTATTTTTCTTAACTTCAAAAGCCAACCATCACTTTCTTCCAAAACAATTGTATATCGTACGGTAGAAAATTTAATCCAACTTATTACCACAATTTAATCATCATACCTTATCTCTGATTATCGTTACTTCCATTAAAACTTACCTAGGACATATTCACTTTATAATTCTTCAATTAACAACTAGAAAGCTCAAATCATGGGACTTAACATTTTTCATTCCTAACTCTGAAGATCAAACCTCACATTGGTTTGTTATTTCATGTGATGTTAACATCTACATATCCGCTAGTTAGTGTTATCACCCTTGTTAAACACCATAGATAATCCACAACTTTCATTCATTCATTGTGCTATTCTAATTGTCTTCCAAAACTTGTATTGCCTTTTTATATAACAATTTTACATCTTCATATAGATTTTCTTTCAAAATCATCCCAAAATTCATCATCATAGATTAGTGTAGATGTCATCATTGTTCATCATTCATAGATTTCCCATATCTTACAACTTACTAAGATCACAGTTCCTTCTTGCAATTGCTATTCCACATGCATATTCTTATCTCCGTACGATTTAACTATTCTCTTATTTATGCTGTTTATCTCCATACTTTTCATCTATTCTTCAACATGACCTTTCTCATTTATCTTCATCTCTACAATACTACATCTGCCAAATTAACAATCCATTTGTCAATCATTCATGAGGATTTCTTGCCTTTTAATTTCACTACTAGTTACTTCTAGTCAACTCCATACATCTATCTTCTTACTCTTAAACTTTTATTTGTTCAATTCCTTTATCATCTTATCTCCATGGTATTATTTATTTTTCTCTTATTTTGTAAGCCATGTATTCTAACCCTTCATTGTCATATTGATATATATTATCTTTACTTTTATTGATTTTCACCTTAAATGTACTTTCAACCACAATATGAGACCTTTCTCCATTCTTACTCAAATTTTCATTTTTATAATTGGATTCTTCTCCACTTTCTTTGGTAGTCACTACTTGCACTTCAAACTTATAATATAATTTCCATATGATAGGCTAAACTCCACCATTAAACTATAACAATCAATCACATCATAATACTTTGCCAACCAATCTTCTCCCAAAATTACATCAAACTTCACTATATCTATTACTATTAGGTTTATAGGTAACTACCTACCTTCCATTTCTATATTTATATTCTTACAAATCCCATTCAACCAAAGCTCCTCTTATAAAAAAAGTATGCTTATAAACAACATCTAACTTACAATCATCGCACTCATTACATACAGATACAATGATCCAGGGATTCGTGAAAATCTTACACCAATATCTAAGATTACTTAAACATCATACATGAGTATAGAGAACTTACGTGCAACCGTATTCACCTTAGATGTATCATTGTGTTGGAGGGCATAAACCTTAGCCAATGTCCTCTGTCCTTGATGCCGAGGTTATCCTATTTGAATTCCGAAAACCACTAGCATACCAGGCTCCTTACAGTCTATGGCCTTAGGTCCTCGTTGTCCACACTTAAAACAAAACATTCTTAGAATAATTCTGTCAGTACAAAATCTTGTGCCCAACCTTGCCACATGAAAAATAAGCATTTTCAGGCTACTTGCAATCCTTAATATCATATGGTCCACAACATCTTATACACTTCCCCTCATTATCTTGAATTGCTAATCTAACTTGATGAATGATAAGCCTCTTTGCCCTCTCTTGGGTAAGAATAGTAGAGGCTGGTCTCTTTCCAAATTAAACTTGACTCCTCTGAATTTCACTACTTTTAATCTTATTCAAACCCTACTCAACTATCTTTGCTTTATTGACCACAACTAAGTGGTTGGTCACATCCATCAAATTCATTTGATGCTGAAACTCATGTTCTATCCTTGTAATAAACCTGCTCACCAAATTCACATTGCTTTCTCATAATTATTATTCCACATGAACCTTCATACCTTTCATAAGATTTAGTGATTCTCTTATTTCTTTCGTCATTCTCATTTTACCATCTACAAATTTATGTCCATTAAGCCACCAATCACATCTTACACTGCCATCCTGTATCCATATTCTGATGCATCAATTATGTCACTAAATCCTTCCATTCCACTCCAGTTATCCATCTTTTACCTCTAAACCAAAATTTCTATTCAAAATCTATATCAATTCATTTTCCTTCATTGTCTTTGTATCATGTATACCACACTTATTACTACATTTGAAAATTAAATCTCTAAAATTTCATCTCCATTAATGGAATTGTCCGAGGTGATCACTCTAGCCATATGTTTCTTGGTGCTTAACCACTAATTATTTGCTCTCCCACTAAGAAAATAGGAGACATACTCTATCTTCTTATTTTCAAGAATGTCTAAGGTAGCAAAGATCCTCTTTACCTCTTCCATCTATAGTTGTGTCTCAAGTGGCCTCCCAAATGTTGATTCAATCTTATATACTAAATCCACAAACTTGTTTAAACTCAATACATCAGCCTATCTTGCTCCATTTCCACCATTTCCATTGTTTCTTTGAGTCTCCTATCTAATATTCTATTGCTGTTAGGTAACTACTCCCAAAAGAGTATTCATAGCCTGCATGAGCTGTGCAACATTCAACAGGTACTTGTTGTCCCATAGGTGGAATTAGTTGTGATGGTAGTAAATCCCCATACACCTTATCCAAAGGTGGCTAACTCTCAAGTGGCATATTCTCATATGGTCCTCCATTAACTTTCTCTTCATCAATGAAAGAGACACTCATTAGGTGCTCTTCTTCTTGGAGGCATACTAAGGGATATACAAGGAAACATAAGAACAAACATAAATCATGCTATATAGATCAAAACGCTATATATACTACAAGATCACAACATATATATTGAAAGCAACCTAACCCATTTGCTACCTCACTCATCAATGCTCACCATCTTAGGGAGTCATAACTTAAATCTAATATGATCAAAACCTATTGCTCTGATACCAATTAAGCTGTAACATCCTAACCTGTTGGTAATTACAACCCACCACGTGTCATCTCTTTATAGGACACGCAAAGGCTATAACAACCTAAACCATAATATAAACACATAAGATATAATCTCCATAACTGTCATAGAGGGTAGTTCAAAACCTATATAACATATAAAAAAAATTTTCCTTTTAAAAATCTCCTGTTTATCAAAACAAAGTCGGCATAAACCAAGCCAACATAATCAAGATAATTCTAACCCCAATAATTATGTAAAATCTATCAAATGCTATAAAAGATATCCAAGAACATAAAAATCCATAATCCTTTAAGATATATAAAAATCTTTAACATAATTCCAAATTCTGCATAAAATCTAAAAATTCTTTTCTCCAATTCCTATATCTGAATCAATTCCTTAGCAGGGTAGTCTGGACCACTATCGCCATCCCCTTGATCTATGTACAGATCATATCGAGAAATATCATATACAATATCATACTCACCTGTACCTGAAAAGTGAAAGGAATGAGCGAAAACGCTCAATACGCCAATCCCCAAAACAAATGCATATGCACATGCAACATATATATATATATATATATATATATCAAATGCAACTTATTCTAATGCAACCAATCATATTATCTTTATTAAGCCAGCCAAACAATACAGCTCAGAACAATGAATCCGTAGTCCCAAACTTGGAGTAACTCAGACTCCTGAAAATCAAACAACTTTTGAAAATAGGTAATTATATACATATATTAGTGAATGGATGCTCCCTAATGACCTGCGACCATACTTCCAAAATACCTAAATCTGTCGGAATCATCTCTAAATGCAACTCCACTAGGGAAAACGACACACAAGGATCAACAGGTTGCCATACCAGTATCACTGTCTATTAGGTCTTTACTAGTCATAGCCAAACACACCTAGTAGACAAATTAATTAAGTTGAACAGATTTAGATTAATTATCAATTTGTTCCTACAATAAAGCATACATAATACTAAACTTGCAAGCAAATACAACAAACAAGGAATGGTCGTACCTAAATCAATTTCAAGGAATAGGACATCAAATCCCAAAACCCTAATCACATAAACACAGCAGATTTCAATACATCTCTTTCATAGGATAAACCTAATTTTCAAACATCAACTAAAAACCTAATCTCCAAAGAATAACAAATCCCTACCTTCTCTCTTGAATGAAACACAAAATCTTCTCCAAAGATTATATTCCCTTAACAGATCTTATAAACCCTAGAATTCCATTCAATAAAATCAGACCAAAACTCAACAAAATTCATCGCTATACTATCATAAGGATTAAGGATATATAAACTTACCTAAAAAATGTGATCTTTAATCCTTCTTGATCACCGAAATTCAGATCTTCAAGCAAGATAGGGTCTTTCTTCAATCACTCCTTCAAAATCAACAGAAACCCTAAGGAAATTTCATAGATTTTTTTAAATCCTAAAGGAAAGATAGTTACCTTAACATGATCTTCAGAGTCTCCTTGTTCGTAAGATAACAAAATCCTAAAAACATAAGTTTTCTCCAAAATTCCTTCAAACCCTAGAACTCCATTCAAAGTAATTCAATCTATCTGAAAAGATCTCTTCTTTAACAAATTACAAGAACAGAACGGATTCATTCCTACCCAAAACTTTAGATCCGATGTCTTCTTGATTGTAAAACCAAATCACCAATGAAACTTAGGATTTTTCTCCAATGGAAACATCTCTAAGAACTTGATTCCTCAACAAAACCAAAGAGACAAACTTTAGGAATATGATCAAACAAATAGATTGTTGAAAGGAAAAGGGAAGAACCCACTTACCTAGGGTTTAGACTTCGGAAGAGATGTGAGGAGGGAACAAAAAGGTTAATGGGGTATTTATAGGCTTTGGGAAAACCTAATTTCAAATATTTCATTCATTGTCCTTTTTTATGATTTATTACATTTCCATAAGACCCTTTTATTTATTAGCGTATCACATTCATTGTCATTCTTTATTATTTGATTTGAATGGACTATTTTTTCGTCTTATTTGATAGCATATGACATTCCTTACCCTTCTTTATAATTTATTTATATACTTTAGGGTTGACCATAAAGCCCCCTTATTTTATATCAAATGACACATTTTCCATTTTTTATAATTTATTTATCTTTATATTACATAAATCATGTTATTTGAACTTGGTAAAACTTGAGTGTTGTGGATGGGACATGCAACCAATTATAGATAATGAGGATCGATAACAGTAACCTGATCTAGATTGTAGAAATCAAAGTGAGAAGGAGGATTCATCACTAAAAAATCAAGGAGGATTAGTTGCAATGGTTCTTCTTGAACCTTAAGCGAATTCACCATAGTGGTACTTTAAAGAGGGGTACCCCCCTCCTAAACAACTTCAACTTTGATCCCTATTGCCTAGTAGAAGGGTATGGATACAGCTGGTTGGTATAAGATTCTAATGTTTGATTACTTTAGAACTTTGCATGACAACAAGGGTGTCTATATCGTGATAGAGGTATACCAAGGGATATTTATCCCTTAGAAAATGTTGAAAGAGGGGATCCTAATGATGTTTTCAATTGTCCCTCTCTGAGTAACGTTAGGAAAGGACCAACCACATGAGAAGTAGCATCTCTAAGGAAAGTCTACATGAATTGAGGAAGCAATATTTTGGGAAGACCTCAAGTGAATACACAATAACCATCCCGATTGAGACAACTGTGTCACATTGGTGTTTGGGACCAAATTTTATGTGTATATGGAGTATCTGGCATTCAGGTTGCATTTATCAATGTTATTAGCTGTTAATTTGAACTTTTTGGTATTTTTCATTTCCCTTAATCGGTTTCCTAGAAGAGCTACTAACACATTTCAACTAGAGCTTAAGTTGATTAATGCCCAATTCTTGGCAATTGTCAGTTGCTTTTTAGGCTCTCTCTATATAGTTATATTGGAGGCCCACTCCTCAGTTGGTTTAACATTTCTTTATAGTTAAATCTTTGGAGGGCAATTGGGTCAGCCTTCAATAGAGGAATGAGATGACCTTGTTTAATGGTTTAAAATCCTCTTTGAAGAACTAAAAGGATAGGTTTATTGTTGTGGAACTTGGCAAAGTCGTATAACCAGCCAAATGACTAAAAGACCACTAAAGAGTTTATGGCATTTTTGAATTGGCATTCCTCAATTGGTATTGATCGTCTTGATGTAAAAAAAAGTTAAGTTTTTCTCAGAACTGGGTCAATGTTTCATATTTTGGGCTTTCTTTGAAGAGAGGGAAATTGATGCCAAAGATATTTCTTGGCTATCATCTTCCTTATTCAAGTGGTCTTCTAAAAGGCTCTTGGGGTCAAAGACCCATGTGATGGGGGTGGCTGCTTGGAGTACACTTGGCATGGATTCACCCATTTTCCCTTGTTTTATTTATTGACTAACTCGTATTTTTACTCTTTTTGTAGGAGGTGTAAGTAAGAAGGATGCCTAAAACTTCCAAAAATTGTTTAAGAGTAGTAAGTGAAGCTGGCAACTCTGATGGGTATGGGTTTTGATGGTTCTAGAGACTGTCAGTGGAGGAGGTGTGTTGGACGGGGCCAATTGGTCGCGTCTAACACTCAAGTGGTGGCAAAACTATCTGAAAACAACTGTAGACTAGTTATTTAAAACTCCAATGGTGCTGTCGGCGATGGTTATTGGTTGCCGGCAGTAGAGAACTTATGGAATTGAATTGAAGTTACCAATCCGACATATTACTTACCTTTAAGCTTTCCTGCACTTCTAAATTGCTCGAAAACACCAAAAAACTTCGAAATTAAAATTTTCAATTTAGAACCCTTATTTCTTATGAACTTTGAATAGAGCTTTTTAGAAGTGATTTCTATTGAGATTGTTGATGGAAATGTGATTTTTAAGCTCCATTTTATTGGTTTCAAGCTTAAACCAAGATGGAAATGAATTCAATTGCATTAACCAAAACGAAAATTAGGGTTTCATTTTCAATTCTAATTAATGTTGATTTCATGAGCTTTTACTAACTTTGAAAGAATATCCATGCACATTCGATCAAATAATCAACTTAGGACACTTCATTGCACTTTAACTTGGTCAAAAATCACCATTAACAGTCTTTGAGTTCATTTTGTGTTCAAACTTTCCCCAGTTTTTTATCCCCAAATTTGACCCTTCGAAACAATGAGTCGAGACCAATTTTTGGTCTGGTTCAAAGTACTCATTGTATACTTTACAATTTCAACATTAATCTTGTGAAATTGTTAAGTAAAATGGGTCCAAAAATTCATGAAAGTGATCATCGGAGATGGTTTCACATGTGGATTACTCCTTTTCAAGGTTGAAGATGACAAATGACACCAATGCGCCTAATCATCGCGTACTACGTGGAGCATCTTGGTGTAAGAAAAAAAAAAAAGGGCAATTTCTTGTCTTTGTGCAAGTTCAAACCCATGACCTCCATTTTACATATTAGTGACTAACGCGTACAGGCTGTTAGCCTATGTTTTGGTTTGGTTGCATATAAAATGCATTTAAAGCTTAAAAACTGAACCTAATTAAATAAGCCAGCCCATTATGGGCTATTTAATTGAGTCCAAAAAAATTTTATAATAAAAATTAATACTATATTGAGCTAGTATTACTTATTTATATTTTTTAATTAATTAATTTTTGTTTTATTTTTTAATAATAATAATAATTATTTTCTCTTTCTTCTCTTTTTTTAATATTTTTATTGCAATTTGTGGGCTTAATACAATATTAATTTTTACTATAAATTGAAGCCTTAAATGACAAAAATGGGGTATTTACAACTGTCCCTCTTTGTGGTATTTGTTAAAACTTCACCACAAAAACAAAAAAAAAAGAGACCCCATTTTGCCTTCTGAAAGCTCTAAAGCAAACTTGGAAGCGGATAATGAGCTCTTGCAATTGATTTGCTGGGGATTATGACTAGATGACAAACATCCCTTGATCGTGCTCCCTCAATTTGATATAATGACTTAACATAAGTGCCCGTGAGCTAGCTTATAATTTAGTGCAAGTGCACTCCTTAAGCTGGCACTTGATTTAGGGAGGCGCTCCTCTGAGCTAGCTTATGATATGATATAAACGCACTCTCTGAGTTGGCACTTGGCTTGGATTTAGTATAAGTGCACTCTTTGAGCTAGCATTTGGTTTGGATAGGCTTTCCTTGAGCTGGCTTATGTCTTGGTAAAAGTCTGCTTCTTCAGTTGGCACGTAGCTTAGGTAGGTGCTCCTCTAAGTTGGCCTATGACTTGGTACAAGTGCACTCCTTAAGCTAGCACTTGGCTTGGATAGGCACTCCCTGAACTGGCTTATGACTTGATACAAGTGTGCCTCTTAAGTTGGCACTTAGTTCGAGTAGGCGCTCTTATGAGCTAGCTTTTGATTTGGTGCGCTCCATGAGCTAGCACTTGCATTGGATTTGGTTCAAGTGCGCTCCATGAGCTAGCACTTGCATTGGATTTGGTACTTCTTGAGCTGGCACTTGGTTTAGATAGGCCCTCATTGAGTTGGTACTTCACTTAGATTTGGTACAAGTGCGCTCCTTGAGTTAGCGTTTGGCTTCGATTTGGTACAAGTGTGCTCCTAAAGCTAGCATTTGGTTTAGATAGACACTTCTTTGAGCTAACCTTTGATAAGGGATAAGTACGCTCCTTCAACTAGCACTTGATCTGGGTAGCTTCGAAGGATAACCGAAGTTCCTTGGTTTTTCTTAAAAAAAAAAAAAAGAAACACCATGATTCCTAAAATCTTAAAGGATAACTAAAGCTTCTAACTTTTGTATGATAGAAAAAGTTCCTTTACTCAGAGGATGACCAAAGTTCCTAATTAAGATTATTGTGGTTCCTATAATTCTTAAAGGGAAATTGAAGCTTCTAACTTTTATAAGATAGCAAAAGTTCCTATACCCAAAGGATGATTAAAGTTCCTAATTGGGATTACTATGGTTCCTATAATTCTCAATGGATAACTAAAGCTCCTAATTTTTGTAGGATGGCTAAAGTTCCTATACTCAAAGGATAACCAAACTTCCTAATTAGGATTACTATGGTTCCTATAGTTCTCAAAGGATAACTGAAGCTCTTAATTTTTGTAGGATGGCTAAAGTTCCTATACTTAGAGGATGACCAAAGTTCTTTAATGGGATAACTATGGTTCTTATAATTCTCAAAGGATAACTGAAGCTCCTAATTTGTATTGGATGGCTAAAGTTCCTAGAATTTTCTCCTTCTTCCTTTTCTCAAAACTTCTTTTTGAAATGTTTTCAAGCCAAATATATATATATATATATATATATCTATTTTTCACTTGTTCCTTTTTTTTCAAAATTTAATTTTTTTTTTCATTTTTTTAAGTAGTTGCTTTTGTAGAAAAACTTTCTTTCTTTTTTTCAATTTTTTTTCTTGAAAAGTTCTTAAGCTAAAGCTTGTTATTGGAAATTTCGTTTTCTTGAAAAAAGAAACGAGGAAAGTCTTTAATTAAAACCTTTTTTTTTTAAGAAATTGTTAAGAAGGGGGAATCATATCAGATCCAAAGTTACAATTAAGCAATCAGTTTACCCATTAATTACTCATTTTTCAGTTTAGTCTTAGGTTAGAATAGAATTGTAGAATGGGACAAAAGAATTTTTCTAGGACTTTGATTCATTTTTGTTGAGGCATTGTCTTTCAAATTTATACGAAATAGTTTTTAAACCTGAGGCAATACTTTTCAAGTTGGGACAAGTGATTCATATGCCCTTGTGGATGATTTTCTAAGATAGTCATCTCATCTTAAATCGTCTAGTTTTAGAGCTCTTGCTTACACTTTCTTAGGCTCACTTTCACACATTTGACTCGGATTCAAAAAATTATGGTCTAACTTATAAGTAATACGCTTTGGTCGATCTATTAAGTCTTTTTTGGACCGTAATGTAAGCTTTTGGATTTTGGTTTTTAGCTTCAATTAAAAGAGATATCATATATATAAGCCATTTTGAAATTTATCTTCAACACTTCCAAGGTTTATAAGTCAAGAACGCTTAAGGAAAACTAATAATATGCTTGTCCCGAGATTCAAGAGCATTAATAAATCAAGTCATATGATATGAAGAGCCCCTAAAATGTTGGTATTGTGGGTAGATCTACGATATAAATATGATGTAGACATTGAGTTTTGATGGGTTTTGGTGATTTTGGACTTTGAGCATGTGCCTTTAATCCTTAAGCATAATCACCTTATTTGATTGTTCTCCATTTTTCTTCTTCTTCTTCTCTCTCTCTCTCTTTGTACACACTTTATTTATGTTTCTTTTATTCATTTTTTCTTTTTTCTTTAATCCCCTTCTCTTCCTTGTTTCTTCTTCTTCTTCTTCTTCTTCTTTGAAAGAATTCAAGTTGACTTATATTTCTTCAATTTTCATTAGATGACTTATGAATCAAAATGTATGAGTTGTGTATGGTTTTGAAATGTAGTCTCCTCTTTCTTTCAAAGGAAGTGAATTATGCATATCAATTGATTGCTATGGAATTGATACAACTAAGATAAGCAAATATTAGTTAATCCTTTTCTTCTTGTTAATGACCCAAACCTCCAAATTGCCTCATTGTGGGGTGCCCCATTGCATGGTAGTTCTTGACAGGATTTATTTTTAAAATATTTCTTTGATAGACTCAAATGGGTTGCAAAGGGTAAGTGTGTTTAGGATGCTGAAATGAAAGCCTAATGTTACTTTGGCCAGCATATCAAATTCAAAGCGGACCTCTTTTAAAGGATGAGTCCTTTTCCTCCATTTAATGTCACTCCACTCTCAATTGTTTACGATCATTGCTTATGATTTGTTTTACTCTTATTATTCTAGACTTTTAAAATAACGCGTTATCTTTTGTTGGTTTTTGATCATCCACTCTTTCAACGCTCTTCAAGCTAATTTGCTAGATGCCCCTATTTATATTGGGCTTATATTTTAAAAATTGAGCCCAATAAATGACCTTAATTAAAGCTAGTCAAGTCCTTTTGATTGCCCCTTAATCTATGTAATTTGTAGTTAATCTTTGGCTTAGAGTGAATGATCGTTGGGCCTTGAATTATACCAACTTACTTAAATTTAGTTTAAAGGTTCCTTGCTTGTTAGCAAATTTCGACTTTTGGAATTAAAAAAAAAAAAACTCTTCTTTTTTTTAAAGATTTTCTATTTTAAAGTGAAACTTTTTTTTCTTTGAAATGGAACTAATATAAGTGACTATTATTTATAAAAGGGTAAGATCACCACTGGTTACTAATTACAAATATTTACACATGATAGATCTTTTGTTGGTAGAGAACACATCAAAAGAATGCTTGAATCCTATGTTGAATATTTATTTACAAAGACAACTTTGTCTAAAAGAATTTTTGAAAGAATAAATTTATAGGGAAAAGTTACAAAAAAGGATGTTCCCCTTTTTTTCACAAGGAAATATTTACAGGGAAATTTTGACTCTTGAAATAATTTCAATCTTTACTTTGATCTTCAAAAATTCTTTTTAAGATGCCCGCCAAAACTTGATCATTACCCCCTTTTAGTGAATGTAGATTTGGTAGGTTCTAAAGATCCCTGGATTAACAGACTGCGAGTCACGTTAATGGAGTGGGGGGCTAATTCGTGTCTTGTGCGGTGCATTTGCCACAACATCCAAGACCTATTGCACCCTTGGTCTGATTCTAATCACATCTAGCACACATTTTTAAAAATCACTCTCAATTTCAAGTGCCCACATGGGCATGGCTTAAAGATTTAGAATTTCTACATCGCTTAAGAGAACAAGTGGGTATAACTATTTACAAATTAATTATTATACAAACAATACAAAAATAATCTTAAAAGAAAATAGACTTCAATTTAAGAATCATTAAGTGGCTATCCCTCTTAAAAAATAGACGTCCCTAGTGGGATTGCCAAGCTGTTGAGTTTAGATTTTTCAATTTCTGGTTCTATTTCTTATAATTTGATATGTATTAAACTCAAACCCATTTAGTATGAACCCTTGACTAGGAAATAAAAGAAATTTGAATTTTATAAAAACTTTAGGAGTCGCCACCCGATCATAGTCGGGAAAAATATAAGTTTTGATCAATAGGTTGGTTGATCTTAACCTAGCCACAGATCCACTATAAAACCCATTTCAAAATCGGTTTTTTACTTACCTAAAATTATAGATTCAGAGGCTATCCTATTAAAACTGTATGGTTACCATTTTAAATTTTTTAAACTAAAGTCTATCTTTTAATGGTCAAAATTCATCATGCTGTAAGGTATAATACTTACATTTTATTCACAAGTCACTAATAAATCAATTAAATATCTACAAAAGAATATGATGGAAAAAAAAGAAATTTTCCAGATTTTATGTCACTCCTAGAGGTGCCTATGTACCCGCTAATCGATATAAGATAAAACGTAGGTTTTTTTTCATAAAATTTTAATGTGTTGGTTATTTTTATTTTTTGAACTCTTTTCACTTTAAATTGATTAAAGTTTAATCATTTTGACAAAAGATTTATTTTTAGTGTTATGAATCTTATAATGTCATGTTTGGTATGCAGAATGAACCTAGAATGGATTCGCGATTCCGGGTTTCATTCCCATTCCTACGTTTGGTTGCATTTTAAAAGCTAGAATCATGATTCTTGAGAATCGATGATTTTGTCTTTGAGGGGGGAATTTGATTTCATTCTTGAGAAGACGGAATCATGATTCCATTCCTTCCTTATAAATAATTAACATTAAAATACATTTTTATCCTCTTACTTATTTATTATTAATTTTGTTAAGGATATTTTTGACAAATAACATGTCAATTCCATTCCATTCCAAGATGTATCCAAACAAAGGAATGGATTTATCATTCCACTTCTCATTCTATTCCTTCCATACCATTCTATTCCTCCCATTCCAATTTTAGGATTATTTTTATCCCAGTGGTATTTTTATAATTTTTTAAAAAATAGTAATATTAATTTCCTTATACTAACTATTTTGTTTATTTATAAAAGTTTTATTCATAAACAAAATATAGATATGATACAAAGAAGTTATAAATCCAGATCAGATATAGCTATGATATAAACATGATATAAATAATAAAATCCTATAATTCAAACAGGACTAGTAATTAGTATGAGAAAGGATTGATTGTAGGTTTCACTTTCCAATTTATGGGACTGGGACAATCAGTTCATGGAAAGCAAAATATGCAATTACAAAATATATAGGAATCAAATTAAACAAAATGTATTTTCTTGTAATCATATTGCATTTTTAGAAAAGGAAAAATAAAATGTTTTGTTGTATTTATATGGCATTGTTGAAATTTATCATTTCTTATTTGAATACTCCAATTTGAAAAATCAAGCAAAAGGAAAAAAAATATCTCATGGTCAACACATTTCACTTTCTCATGGAAATACAAGAAAAATTACACTAACGAATTAACTTTTAAAAATTTTAAAATATTAAAATTACGAGTGATTAAAAAACAGTTAATATTTTATAAAGTGAACCAAATGAAATATCTATTGATAAAAATTTAGAAAATTTAATTAAAAAATATATTGGGATTTTGATACCTTAATTGGATTTTATAAAATGTTCATACCTTATTTTAACTTATTTTATAAAACATTGATTTTCTTTCTAACAACTTAAAATATTAATATCTTAAATAAATTAATAAAAAAATTAATACTTTTGGTGCAAATTACACCCTCATCACCATTGATTGATCTAACAAAATATTGTTATGATATATTTTCCTTTTTTCTTAATAGCACCATGTAATAAAAGATTATAAAAAAAAAAACAAATATGTTAAAAGAAAGGGTAAAAAGGACAATTTCAATATTAAACCCATCACCTGTGTCTGACTCGTTTCGTACATGCACTCAAATCCAGCCCTGTACCCATGCATTTGAACCCAGCTAAGTTTCCTTTTCACTCTCTTTGTTTAAACAAGTTTATGGATTTAGTATATAAGATTGAATCAACATCCGAGAGGCCACTTGAGGCACAGCTATGGATGGAAGAGGTAGAGAGGATTTTGCTGCCTTAGACGTTCTTGAAAATAAGAAGATAGAGTATGTCTCCTATTTTCTCAGTAGGAGAGCAAATAATTAGTAGTTAAGCACCATGAAGCATATGGCTAGAGTGGTCACCTGGGACAATTCCATTAATGGAGATGAAATTTTAGAGATTTAATTTTCAAATATAGTAATAAGTATGGTATACCTGATACCAAGACAATGAAGGAAAATGAATTGATATAGATTTTGAATAGAAATTTTGGTTTAGAGGTAAAAGATGGATAACTGGAGTGGAATGGAAGGATTTGGTGACATGATTGATGCATGAGAATATGGATACGGGATGTTAGTGTAAGATGTGATTGGTGGCTTAATGGACATAAATTTGTAGACGATAAAATGAGAATGACTAAATGTAAACCCCCCAAATTTTTGGAATCGGTTTAACCTAAAACCCTAAACTAGAAGTCAACCGGAACCTTAAAGGTCAACAAAACCCTAGTTATACGAAATAAGCTTAAGTCCGACAATCTCGAATAAGAAACTCGGTGAGAGTAAGTAGGAGTTTAGAATGTAGAATAGTGCGTAATTATCTAAGGTAGCATAAAAAGATCAGATTAGTAAAACCGCAACCCATTTCGACCCCGATTGGATACAGTTCTTGAAAAACGTGTCCCGGGACCCAGAATAGTAAAAATATTCCGAATATACAGTTAGAATCGTAAAAATAGAAGATTTCCAAAAATATAAATTCTGTAATTTTTCGGTAGCTAAAAACATCAGATATCGCATTTAAACGCGTATTTTTTTACTACCGGTACTTTATTAGTCATATCTATTTTACATTACACTATTTATTACTATTCTACACTATTCTTTTCTCTCTACTTTTTCTTACACCTACACTTACAAACACCATAACCTATAACCCTTACTTTTTACCTTTCCCATAACTTTATTTCACATCTACCTTACATATTACTACATTTATTTAACAAAAAAAAAAAAAAATCTCTTCCCCCTCTTTATCAATGTGGCCGGTGCCCCTTCTCTCTCTATCTTCCTCAATTTGTTTCAATTTTTATTTATTTTAGTCATACAAAAATCCCTCCATATTTTCCTATAAATACCTCCCTCCTCTTTCACTTCTTTCACACAATTACTACCCACAAATTCATATAAAAACTCTCCCAAAATCTCTTCCCAAAACTCTCTCAAAATTATTCCAAAACCACTTCTACGTACAACTAAAACCCATAACCACATAACAACATCAAAGTCTTCCTCTCTCATGTCCTGTAACTTTACATGACCATAGTGTGAGTTTCCAAAGACTAAATGTTATGGAAGCTACATTATGTTCATGTATTATTCTTGTTCAAGAAAATCTATTTATGTTTATGTTGTTATTTTTGTTCATATTATTGTTACTATATTTAAGTATTATTATCTATATATATATATACATATTCTTTAGAGCATATAAGCTCACTTGCAATTTATTTATTTTATGCAATGCAATTTATTTATTAATTTTGTTGCAATTTATGTATTTATTCCTTGTTATCTTAAGACTAGTCTCTAGTCTTAGACTTGTCCTCATCAAGTCAAAACAAATTTTTCTTTCTTTCATTTTATTTTTATTTTGGGACTAATCTACTTCTTAGTCCCAGGAGCCTTGAAGAAGCTAAGACTCCAATACTTGACTTTATTATTTATGTTATTTTTGTTTACTATTATTTCTCATAAATCATGTTCATTTAGATTGTTGTCCAAAAATTTCAATTTCTAAATATAATTAACAAAAGAAGATTTTGTCACTTAGAAATAAGTTTATGTGAAGTATAAAATCTATGGGTTAACAAAAATAAACTCATTTCTTTTCAAGTTACAAAAAGAACCCACTACAAATTTTAGAAACTACTTTTAATATGAAAAGCTTCTTAAATCCTTTATTATTCCACTTTGTTTTTCAAAAGAGAATAATCGTTGATACAAGAATGATTTTTATGAAAAAGATATACAAAATGAAAGGATAACGAATTTTCAAATAAAGACCTTTACAAACAAATAGGTAAAGAAAATTGTATAGGAAAAATAAATAGGAAAAGTAGTACTAATATAGAGAACTTAGAAAATAGAAAATTTTATTTTCAAAAAGTTACTTGGGAAAAATAATAAAATAAACATAAAACATTTTTTGGGAAACAAAAGAAACAAAATATTCATTTCAAGAGATTTACAAAATCAATTCTTGTAAACTATATTTTTCTAAAACTTCAAACCGACATTGTTTTACTCAAGAAATATAATTGGATAACAAAACACTTGAGCATGCTTAAATATGAGTTATATACCTATAAAAAGAGAATTTTTCAACTATATAGATAACTAAGTATTTATCAAGCAAGTTTTGAATGAATGAACCAAAGTTTTTTTTGAATTAGAAAATTCGCAGTGAATTTCGTCACCACTGTTTCAGGGCCTAAATGGTGTAGTTTGACAAAAATAGTTTTAGAAATGAATAGATCTTTTCGAGTAGATAGAAATTGGTATATTATATGTGCGATTCTGAGTTAAAATGACCAAGTTATGGCCATTTTAAATTGGAACTTTCTTTTATACGAACTTTAACGTTCTTTTGACATTGTTTTGTCAAAAATTCAAGAAAATCATCAAGGAATACTCATTGTGGGTATTTTCTTTGGCTAGGTGACTCCGAGGAAGGATACCTATATCCCGAAGATTATTTCGATTAAGAGGAGTGTGTAAACGACTCATCCGCGTAGAGGAATAGTCGACATGGCATCGTGAGTTTATTTCCTTAAAATGCTATACTTGTTGTGCTTGTAAGTTAGTTGCATTAGAATTAAGAAAAGACAAATGGATATGTATGTAAAATAATTCATTGAAAGAACCCTAAGAATATCGAGGCCGCAATTGATTTAAATGTTTGTGTTAGTATAGCATTTGATTTGTATGAAATTCCTTGATTGCCTTAAATGCAATAATAATTATGCTATGACATCATAAATAAATGGATTCATGCATACCACGAAGTGAGTCACATTGCATATGGGTTATTATCCTTGGGTGAGAAGGATAGTAGGCTCATGTCGAAAGCAACACTTGGTGGAGTATCCGAAAGCGATTGCTTGACGGCTTTAAGGAAATGCTTGGCGGAAAATCGAAAGCAAGGACAATTCAAGTAGACTCGAGATGCTTGGCGATAAGTGGTCATAAGCATAAAACCTTTTAATAAAACTACTTGTTTTGAGATTATGTGTCATCAAACCCCGAATGGAGGGCGCAAATCCATTCAATATATAGTTCTCGGAAAGCTATATGCTTGTTTGCCCACGTGTTTGTTGCATTCCATTTGATTGTTTAAACAACTTGTTTGAAATCTTGTTACAAGAAGTTATTTGTGGAAATAGTTCTCACTAAGCCTGTTAGCTTATACCCCTATAGATATGTTTTGCAGTTTCCCTACCTGTGGTTGAGGCCACAAGGACCCTGCAGCCAAGTACTTTCTTTTTGGAACAAAGAAATCCTAGATAAAGTTTGGCTTGGATAAGATATACAATATTCTTGTAATAGACTAGAGATTAAGGGAAATGTCCCTGATTTTTGTAAGATTATTATTATAAGTGAATAAATATTATGAGTTCTCTTTTCTTAAACATGTTATTATATCTTATTAAACTTCATAATCCCGGGTATGGTCCTCTAAACTTGTGAGAGCACGCCTTACACTTAATATCAAAGCTTTTGGGAATGGCTAAGGTTGTCATACTTAAGCTTTAATATTGAGTGTGGCGGACTGTTACGTTTATGGTACCATTCGGGGCGTGACACTAAAGAAATAAGAGAATCATTAAATCTTATGAAAGGTATGGAGTTTCATGTGGAATAATAATTATGAGAAAGGGGTGAGAATTTGGTGAGCAGGTTTATTACAGGGATAGAACATGAGTTTCAACATCAAGTGAATTTGATGGATGTGACCAACCACTTAGCTGTGGTCAATAAAGCAAAGACAGTTGAGCAGGGTTTGAATAAGATTAAAAGTAGTGAAATTCAAAGGAGTCAAGTTTAATTTGGAAAGAGATCAGCCTCTACTATTCTTATCGAAGAGAGGGTAAAGAGGCCTATCATTCATCAAGTTAGATTAACAGTTCAAGATAATGAGGGGAAGTGTATCAGATGCTATGGACCATATGATATTAAGGATTGCAAGTGGCCTAAAAATGTTTGTTTTTCCTGTGGCAAGGTTGGACATAAGATTTTGTACTGAGAGAATTATTTTAAGAATGTTTTGTTTTAAGTGTGGACAATAAGGACCCAAGGCCATAGATTGTAAGGAACTTGGTACGCCAGTGGTTTCCGGAATTCAGATAGGACAACCTCGGCATCAAGGACAAAGGACATCAACTAAGGTTTATGCCGTCTAGCATAATGATACATCTAAGGTGAATACGGTTGCAGGTAACTTCTCTATACTTATGTATGATGTTTAAGTTATAAGCCCCTAATTTTTAGGGTAATAATCAAGTCCAAGCCCTAAACCGGAAAGTCAACTGGAGACCTTAAGTCAACAAATTCCTAGGAAACCCTAGTAGTTTAGATCCGGCAATCCCGCATTCCTAAAGCAAGAAGTCGAAATAGGAGTGAAGAGTGTAGTTTGGTTTGTAATAATATTAGAATGCATAAAAAGATCAGATTAGCGAATTTTCGATCTATTTCGAACTCGATGAGATACAGACTTGGAAAAGTGTGTCCAGGGACTCGAAATATTAAATATATGATATTAGTGCCGTTAGAATCGTAATTTCATGAGATTTCCAAAAATATCAGTTATATAATTTTTCGAGTTATAAAAGTTACAGTTATAACCTTTTTATCGTATTTTCATTCCTACCAGTACTTTAAATGTCTAATCTACTTTTTGATTTCTTTCACACTATTCACAAGTACAACTACCTATAACCTATGTCTTACATCCTTACATCCTACTCTTACAATTACATCATTTTTCTTACAATTTACTTTTCCAATATAACTTTTATTACTTAAATTACTTAATTAATGTTGAAACTTACACAACACAACTCTCTCTCTCTCTCTCTCTCCAAGGGGGTTGGCGCTACTCCTCTCCCTCTTTCCTCTCTCCAATTTGTTTTATTTTATTTTGTTAAATTCAAGTAAACCCTAATCCATAAGTCTATATAAACCTCTTTATACCAACTTCTTTTCACTTTCTTTCTTTCTTCCTTCCTTCTCACTTTAGAAACTTTTTTCTTGCAAAAACTCTCTCCTCTCCCTCTCTCAAAACCGTAACACACACATCACACACACTCACATTATTTCTCTTCAAGTTTCTTGTTCCAAATATCCAATAGGTAATAGATCTACATTTAATACCTTAAAAACATTTAATGGCAAGTACATTCATGTGTGATTCCACACAAAAATCCCCATAAGCTTCAAGCTAGGGATGTGGAAATACTTGAACATGAGATCCTTGCCATCACAATGTTATAGATCTTGTTATTTGAATTATTTTGCTATTATCTTGTTTTATTTTCAAGTTACGTTGTTATTACTAATAATTTGTGCATATATTCATCATTTACATAACCGTCATAGTGTTTATGCATTAATGACTAGTATAGTAAACTAAATCTAGTTGTTTTGAGTTCATAAATACATTAGGATTTTGTTTTATGTTCATAAATAACTTATAATAGCTTGATGATAGTAGGAAAGTATTAGAAAGCTCAAGATCTATTTTAGTTTTTAAAAAATCATTTTTGAAAATTCGGATAAAAAAGGAACCATATTTAGAAAATCTATTTTTCAACTTCAAAATGTGTATTTTTCATTTAAAATGAAGGGCTTAGGGAATATATATCATAAATGAATGATTGGTAAGAAAAGCTTAGATCTATTAAGAAATATTTTCAAAACAAGGGCAAGTTTACAAAAGTTATGTTTCAATCCCAATGACAAGTTCTAAATTAGTAATAAAGGAGTCTTGAAGTATAAACCCATTTTTCAACTTCAAAATAAGATTTTTATTAAAGAAATGGAAGCCTTAGGGAGTAGGTATGATAAGGAAATGGTTTTTGAAAGATTAAATGAGTTTTACAAAGAAAACGATCTCAAATGAAATTTTTTAAATTCGGATTTGAAAATGGCCACTATTTAAATACCTATTTCAAATGCCAAAATGATAATTTTTATGGAAAAATAGAAGTCCTAGGGGATATATGTAATAAAGACCCAATTTTGACAAGAATAAGGGAGGTTTATCAAAATATAATCTTAGAACAATAAATGATTTCCAAGAATAGGTTAAACAATGTTTTCATTCTTTAAAATTTTGTAAAAATTCGTACTTAGGGCAACCCAAGTTTTATTTAAAATAATGAAGGTAATGGCTATATAGGTCATCAAGGTTAAGTTTTGATAAAAGCAAATGTGATTTTTCAAGAAAGAAAACCACTTTCTTAAGTCTAGTAGATTTCAAAAGTTTTGCAAAGTAAAAATTTTCAAAAGAATTCTTGGTACTAAATCATTAAGAATATACATATGATAGTTCATCTCATAACCTTCATGGCAATAGCTTGTAGGTGTTGCAGATATACATGATGCACTTGTAGAAACAAAGTTAGGAAAATAATGTCTTATACATCCAATTTGACATTATCTAAGTACATGAGGAATTAGAATTACCAACACCCATGAATCATGCATGGTATTGAGTTATATATGTATATAATAGAGTCTTACAAGATATAATGATAGTTAAGTATCTATCAAAGCTTTAGTATAATGCTTGATTTGAAACTAGAAGTTGAATTGTGGAATGAGAATTCGTATAGTATTTTGCATGTTACTATTCATAGACCAAACGACCTTGTTTATCGGAAATAACTCTAGAAATAGATAGCTCTTGTCGAATAGATAGAAATCGTTATATAATAAGTGAAATTCCGAGTTAAAATGACCAAGTTATGGCCGTTTTAAGTTAGAATTTCCTCTTAGACAAATTTTAACGATTTTGTTAGAATATAATTATAAGTTCATTCAAACTTCATAGAAATACTCATTAGAGTTATTTCTTTTGATTAGGAGACTTGGAAGATGGACTAGACCTTCCCAAGGACTATTACGATTAAGTGGATTTTCGCGCCATGACAAAGTGAGTTCACTATCTCATATTACATGCTTGCGTTTGTGCTTGTAATGTTAGTGGCATTAAAATTAGAACAAGATAAAACTTGACCGAGTGTATATGATTTCTACATGGGTGAATTCATGATAAGAATATCAAAATGAGCTTGTTATAATACTTGTATGATCTAGTATAGATTTGATTTGTCTGTAATGTTTATAATCACTCATAAATTGTTAAATTAATATGCCATGATCTTATAATCAAATTGGCTATACATACCATATGTGAATCACATTGCATAGGTTATTATACCTTTGTGGGAAGAAGGCATAATAGCTGGGCAACGAAGGGCCTGTAAACTCGAATTTTAGCGTTTGGGCCAAAATTGAATATGTGTGTGGGTGGGCATCTGTATCAACTACAATAAAAAGTGAGAAAAAAATTAAATGTTGGTCATATGGGCCTGGAACACCTAACCCCGAATGGAGGGCACAAATCCATTCAACATAAGATTTATGGATGGTCTTATGTATTGTATGCTCACGTGTTTGTGTATTTCATATGGTTGCTAATAACTTGTCTGTTATATATTACTTGCTGAGCATTTAACTTTGGAAGTGGAACTCACTAAACTTGTAAGCTTATACCCCTACAGTTTCCTATTATAGTATAAATATTTGTGGTTATCTCCGAGAAGCCACTTTCCTCAAGTACAGTTTTTTGAACTTAAGGAGCTTCTTGAAGAAGTTGGGACCTAGATGTAGGCATAGACTTCTAGTTGAATCTCTTATATTAATATATTTAATGGTTATTGTAAGAGACTTATGAGGACTTAAGAACTCTTAATCTTTTGACGGGGGTATGCCCCTTAGCTCATGTAATAGATTAATCTAGCTATGACTGTTATGATTTGCTTTCTTATTATTATGTATGTCTCCTTAAGCTATTTCGATTCAAAGTATGGTTCCCTATATTTTGAATGTGAGCCTTGCACCCGGTGTTTAAACTCATGGAGTGACTAAGGTTGTCATACTTGAGTTTAGATATCGAGTGTGGCGGACGCATTTAGGGTACCCTTTGGGGCGTAACATAAGTAATCTTGGATATTGGTGTAAGATTTTCATAAATCTCTGGATCATTGTATTTGTATGTAATGAGTGCGATGATTGTAAGTTGGATGTTGTTTATAAGCATACTTTTTTTGGAAGAGGAGCTTTAGTTGAATGGGATTTGTAGGTATCTGAATATAGAAATGGAAGGTAGGTAGTTACTTGTAATCCTAATAGTAATAGATATGGTGAAGTTTGATGTAATTTTGGGAGAAGATTGGTTGGCAAAGTATTATGCTGTGATTGATTGTTATAGTTTAGTAGTGGAGTTTAGTCTATCAGATGGAAATTAGATTATAAGTTTGAAGCGCATGGTAGTGACTACTAAAGAAAGTGGAGAAGAATCCATTTACAAAAATGAAAATTTGAGTAAGAATGGAGAAAGGTCTTATAATGTGGTTGAAAGTACATTTAAGGTGAAAATCAGTAAAAGTAAAGATAATATATATCAATATGACGATGAAGGGTTAGAATACATGGCTTATGAAATAAGAGAAAGATAAATAATACTATGGAGATAAGATGATAAAGGAATTGAACAAACAAAAGTTTAAGAGTAAAAGATGGATGTATGGAGTTGACTAGAAGTAACTAGTAGTGAAATTAAAAGGCAAGAAATCCTCATGAATGATTGACAAATGGATTGTTAACTTGGCAGATGTAGTATTGTAGAGATGAAGATAAATGAGAAAGGTCATGTTGAAGAATAGATGAAAATTATGGAGATAAATAGCATAAATAAGAGAATAGTTAAATCGTACGAAGATAAGAATATGCATGTGGAATAGCAATTGCAAGAAGGAATGTGATCTTAGTGAGCTC
Organism: Combretum micranthum; assembly: GCA_024138025.1. NCBI lineage: Eukaryota > Viridiplantae > Streptophyta > Magnoliopsida > Myrtales > Combretaceae > Combretum > Combretum micranthum. The sequence continues at coordinate 143,821 of JAMXBD010002991.1, forward strand.
TAAGATATGGGAAATCTATGAATGATGAATAATGATGACATCTACACTAATCTATGATATTGATGTAAGCCTCGGCTTTCTTTATAAACCAAGCTTGACTTCGAAAACCGAATCGGAAACCGAAACAGCTAAGGTTAGGAAGAAACCTGGAAATCCTAAGTTCGACTTCACCGAGAATAAAACCATAGAACTTTTGAGAGCAAGTTGATTTAGATTATGGTTTTAAAGAATATATCAAAATATAAAAAGATCAGTTTTTGGGAAATTATATGTTTCAAACCCGATTGAGATCCGTTCCAGAAAATCGGGCCTCGGGACTCGAAATTAGAAAAATATTCCAAAATACTCTTTAAGACTAGAATTTAATAAGGAATTCAAAAATATATTTATTATAATTTTTCGGTTTATAAAATTTACAGTTATAACCTTTTTATCGTATTTTCTTTACTAATAGATAATTTAATTATCTAATCTACTATTCATTAGTATTCACAAGTACAAGCCCATACTTTACTCACACTCACAAGCCATACCCCTACTCTTACATCCTTACAATCTAAGATTATCTCATTACATCATATTCCTTACATTTACTTTTCCAACACATTTTATTACACAAATTAAATTTGAAGAATTACAAAACAAACTCATTTTCTCCTTTTCCTCTCTTTAGCCGGTGCCCTCCTCCCACTTTTCCCTCTCTTTTGTTTTATTTTCTTCGTTTATTTATACACACAAAACTGTAATACCTCTCTCTATATTTACCCTTTTATGCCTTTTCATTCTCTTTCTTCATTTTTTACTTTAAGAAATTTCTACAAACCTTCTCTCTCCTTCTCTCCTTGCCGTGAGCCTCCCCACCCCATACACACTAACACACATTTCTTTTCTTCAACTCCTCTTGTCTTACAAGCTCCATAGGTATAGATCTATGCACTATCACCACAAAAACATGTAATGGTAAGATCATTCATGTGTGGATTCACATAGAAATCCCCATGAGCTTCATGCTAGGGATGTGAAATCACTAAAACATGATGATCAAGCCATCACAAGTTGTGGATCTTATGTTTTAAGCTCATAGTTTTGTCATGATCATGATATATGTTCATATAATGATGACCTTATGTAGAAATCTTGTTACTAAATTGTTATCATAATAGTATACTTCATTTCATGCATCTAATATGATCATCACACTAAGATCTAGCTTCTAAACATTCATCTTTTACATATCATTTGAGATCTCATGCATTTATTTTATTTAGAATGAATAAATGGCCATAAGGATTTTCTCTTATGTAAATGAATGTTTTGTTTATTTCTAAAAGTTAGGATATTTATGAAGATGAGCCAAAAAGCTCAAGAACAAATTTTGTTTCATCAAAATAAACTTTTGTAAATTCGGATGAAAAAAGAGTTATATTTTGAAAACCTATTTTTCAACTCCAAAACATGAGTTTTATGTGAAAAATGAAGGGTTTATGAAATAGATATCAATAGGAGATGATTTTGATAAGTTAATGGTAGATCTACTAAGAGAAATTGTCAAACAAGAAATATTTACAAGATAGAAAATTTTAGATCTCATGTTAGGTACATGAAATTCGTAACTAGGAAAAGAGGGTATATAAACACCAATTTTTCACACCTAAAATGTAAGTTTTATTAAGAAAATGAAGTCCTTAGGGGATAGGAATAGTGGAGCCTTAATTTTTATAGTATCAAATGAGTTTTTCTTAAAGAGATCACCTCAAAATCATTTTTTTTACAAAATTCGGATTTATGAATAGCCCATATTTAAACACTTGTTTACAAAGTGTAAAATGATGATTTTTATTGAAAAACGAAAACCTTAAAGAATAGATATAGTAAAGACTTAAATTTAGCAAGAATAAATAAATTTTATTAAGGAAAATCTCTAAAACAAGTGTGATTTGTCAAGAACACAAAACTAGTCTTGCTAAGCTAGGTATTCATGACATCTTGTGAAGTAGAAGCTTTCTAAAAATATTCTTCTAATAGAATATCATCAAGAACATACATATAAGAAGCTCCTAACATACCATTCATGATAGTAACTTGTTAATATTGCATGCATACTTGGCATGGATAGTAGAAACATCATAACTTTTCACAAAAGCAAATTCGAAATTGGATGTTGGCTATTGATCAGAACTGATCCAAAATTTTCGAGACTTAAAAGTTTTCAAAATTGAGATATTATATTAGAATTAGATAGATCTTTCGAAGTAGATAGGAATCGGTGTATAATTTGCGAAATTTCGAGTTAAAATGACCAAGTTATGGCCGTTTTAAGTTGAAATTTCCATTAATGATGAGAATTACGAACTTAATAGTTTTATGAAATAAAATGGATTAGATATGAGTTGAAATACTCATTTAGGTATTTATTTCATTTAGGTGACTAGAATCCCGATGATTCGTTACCACCGAACTATTTTTACTAAGAGACTGGTGACCTATGGCTAAGTGAGTTTATTTCATAATTTCATTTCTTGATTGTGTTTGTAGTGATTAGTTGCACTAGATTATGAGGCAAAAGATAAAAATGGATTTACATGATGGGAATTATGGGGGATTATGTATGCTTGTTGATGAGTTGAGAAATTGTATTAAGAATATCGGAACTGAGTGAGTAACTTATGTTTGTTTAAAGTATTATAGAATTGATTGTCTGCGAGATTGGTTGATCACCTAAATATTGGTATTTATAATTATTCGGATTGATAAATTAACATGGACATAATCACTTTACGATGAGGATGGAGCATTAGCATATGTTGGTTACCCGTGATTTGTAAACGGCCAAAAGTTGGTTGATCATGATCCATAAACGACATAAATGAGTTGGTTGATCGTGATCCATAAACGACATAAGTTGGTTATCTATGATCCATAAACGGCACATTAAATCAACAGTAGTACCGCGGTATTCGTTAATCTGCTAACCCTAAATGAAGGGCGTAAATCAATTCACATATGATTTCCGGCTGATCATATGTCCTCTTTGTTCATGTTGTTGATGCATTCCATACGGTTGAATAAATAACTTGATTGAATGATTTGTTATAAATGTCTTCATCGAAGTATTCACTCACTAAACTAGTGTAGCTTATGCTCCCACAACTTTTTCTTATTGCAATTTTCATATATTTGGCTGAGGCCGAGGCATCCACCAAGCAGGTACAGGAAATAGGAGCTTCCTTTAGAAGTTTGTGTTCAGTTTTGTATAGACTTCCATAGGAAACCTTAATATTGACCAAATGACTGTAAAAGACCACTTTTAAACTTAATATTCTTTTGCGGGAAATGCCCCTAGAACTTTTGTAATTAATTATGTGGACTCATGGTTTATATTCTGATGCTTATAGTATGTCAAATTAAACTATTTATCTCCATTGATTCATGTATTCTATTGTCGTAAAGGTACGCCTTGCATTTGTATAAGACTTTGGACTGATTGTGGTAGTAATTCCTAAGTCTTATATATCATGCGGCGGACTGTTACGTTTAGGGTACCCTATAGGGCATGACATATGAATTTTGGGATGATTATGAAAGAAAATCTATATGAAGATGTAAAATTGTTATATAAAAAAGCAATACAAGTTTTGGAAGACAATTAGAATAGCACAATGAATGAATGAAAGTTGTGGATTATCTATGGTGTTTAACAAGGGTAATAGCACTAACTAGCGGATATGTAGATGTTAACATCACATGAAATAATAGACCAATGTGAGGTTTGATCTTTAGAGTTAGGAATGAAAAATGTTAAGTCCCATGATTTGAGCTTTCTAGTTGTTAATTGAAGAATTATAAAGTGAATATGTCCTAGGTAAGTTTTAATGGAAGTAACGATAATAAGAGATAAGGTATGATGATTAAATTGTGGTAATGAATTGGATTAAATTTTCTACAGTACAATATACTGTTGTTTTGGAAGAAAGTGATGGTTAGCTTTTGAATTTAAGAAGAAATAAGTATTCAAACAAAGAAAAATCTTTTGTTGAGAAATGGAATGAATAGAAGCGGAAGAATATAAAACCAGTGAAGAATAATCATGTAGGAGTG